>JACEIK010001344.1:82539-133016 GCA_018107945.1 Datura stramonium
CATTTATATAAATTTACATGAAAATGTCTAAAATACTTAGATAAACAAGGTAAAACTAAGTTATAAAGTATCACTTGGACATGCTATTTTTGCCCGTGATAAAGAAGCGCGGGCCCTATCTTTGTCAGTAGCACGCCTTCGCCCATGACCTCGACCTCATCCTTAGCCGCAGACTTCAGCTGCTACCACCAGCTATGGTGCCTCCTTTTTAATTCCTCATATGCATGTCCTCACCATCTGTGAGAGAAATAAAGAAACAAGTTATTAAATACCAATATGGATCACCAGATAGCAATTGGATTAGGTAATTGCACAAATGAGAGAGAAGAAGGGAGTTTTGCTAAAGTATTGTAGCCTCTTAAAGATAAGTAACAGATGTCACTGCATCAATTTGCGAGACTCTACTAGACTCATCCTCATACAATGAGGTCAATGAACCTAGGGCTCTGATACCATCTTTTTCATGACCGAAGTGGCTGTGATTGGCAACCACACTATTCCCGTCGGTGCGTTAACCAACGTGTCACAAAATTTCTCATCCCATTACAATAATCATACTTTAAATTAAGCACCCACAAAATAAAATAATGGAAGACTTATAAAACTAAAAGAATTTTTAACAACCTCCTTACATACAACGCAAGAACTGAAAGTCATCGTATAAAGGACATCTACCTAAGTATAGTCTAAAGGAATAATAGAAAATATATAACCCATGTCCGAACAAAATACATTTCTTCCGGAAGGAGTGTCGTCAGCTCAAAAAAAATCATCACCCTTAGATGTCCCGCGATTGCTACTACAAATGGGGTTGATAGGAGCTTCCTAGATTGAAGTCAGCACTCAGAAAAGAAGTGCAGAAGTAGCATTAGTATGACTCTATGTTCTAGTAAGCATCATCAACCGACCTTAGATAATAATGAATATGCAAGTATAACAACAACATACATTCATGAACACAATTAATCATTGCATAACCTTATTTCTAGAATCATTAAGAGTATGGTTAAAAGCAGGCCTAGTCAGTAGATTAGGCCCCGCTGTAGCGAGGATGTGGCTGCAGCAGCGGTCTCGCTGCAACCGTAAGAGGTCCATTGCAATAGTACTGCAGGCAGTAGCTTGACATGGCTATCAACATCAAGTTCCACAATTAGCAGTTTCTCCCAGTCAGTTAATCAATTTATCATTCTTTCACATGGATTATAAACACAGGAATTTTCAACAATCAATTTATTAACTTATCATAGGGAATATATACACCTGAATCCCCATTTATTGAATTCACTTTGGTAATGTGCCAGGCACACGCCTCCATTACACCACCATACATTCACTCGCACTCATCGCTATACACACATGCCATAGGGTCTTATTTCTGCCCTTTTAGTCATGACCTACAGGGAACTCTAGAAATGCATGTATTGTACCGACATGGGAGCCCTGTTCGAATGCTCCCTTGGTACACGAGCCACTCAATCATAATCTCTCACTCGAATGCTCCCCCCGGGCATGAGCCACTCATCTCAGGATAAGTGTGTTATCCACTTTCATCCTCATATTATATATAATACCACTCAGTCATTTAGTATGACTTTTCAGAAGCATTAAGTACTCTCATCAGCTTGGTTATACTTATCAATGTTCAACCACTTACATGGAAATTTGGAAAAACCCATATACATCTCAAGGTATTAAATTTCACAACAACATTTATCAACAATCATCATCTCATATTTATTTTACAATCAAATTTAACACGTCATGACATCAACAATAAATTGTGTTTCAAGACCAAAAAAGCATGTTATCACTTCACACATATACATATCATTATGTAATATCTAACTCCTTATAAATCATAACCTACCTCGATTGCAGGGTAAGGAAAATCAACTACTTCTTAGAAGCCTTGCCTTTTCACAAAACCTCGGAATGCTCGAAATTTATAATAATAATCACAAGAATAATATATTATTTACTCTTCAAATAAGGGTCTTGGGAAGTTAACCACACCCCTAACTCACCCATCATACAACCTCCATTATTATCCGCTAATTAATTCATCAAATTATATTCTCACATTGATTATTCCAACCTAATTAATGGGGTTTCCATTCATTAAACCCTTCCTAAGCAGTTAATAGTGCTAACGATCTTAACTTTATCAATTTACGGGTCTCAGAGTACCCTACAATTGAATATATGCCTTCTCAATCTCCTAGGAAGTGTTCATTCCCCACTTTTAATCCTAGGAATCATTGCTTCATTGTTCCTCTAACCCTAACCCTAGTTTTCACAACCTTAGAGTTCTTGGCCAAGATCCCACCATTAGAGACTACCCTTTAGATTCTAGGGTGTTAGGAAATCGAATAGAAAGAAAGTTAGCTAGAAATCTTACCTTGGAGAGTAAAAAATGGTTTGTATTATAAAAATCGTTCTTCTGCTCTAAAAATTCATGCCTTTGAGTAATGGGGTGAAAACCCCAAAATTCTAACATAAACCCTCATTCTACCTCCCATCATCTGCTGCAGCAGTCAGATTTTTGCTGTGGTGGACCCGCTATGGCCAGAGCCACGCCATGATGGACTCGATGGTTATTTTTTCTACCCTACTATGGTGGACCTTCGACAAACATAACAGTCTTGCTGCAGCGGAAGTCCCACCACTGTAGTGGTCCCCTGTTAACCAGTAGTCCACCTTTCCCTGCACACATTCAATTACTCAATCCCATGTTCAATTATCCCTCACCCAATACTTTCCACCATGCATTCAGGCAAGATAGGGTATTCTAGACTTACTTCCCCATAATAACGGACGATTCGTTACACTAAAACCATTTAATTTCTACCTAATAAAATACAAAACGACTTGGTTTAGGAACTAGAAGCAAAAGAAGTAATGAAAATATACCTGAAAAAATATACTGGAAATCCTGGCGTCCAGTCCCAATGAGTTGTGCAATGAGTCTTTCCATCACTCCACGACTTGTGGTCTGGACTCGTGGTCAATAAAGCAATTTGAACACTTGCGGAACCTCCTACCACGACCTCTCAAGATGAATCATCCTTTAATACCACGAGTCGTGCTTTGACTCGTGGTGTCTAGGTTTGTCTTGAGTTATGGACTGCTTAGGTGACCACGACTCATGCTCATGAGTCGTCCTTTCTCACCATGACTCGTGTCTTGTACTTGTGGTACCTAGGAGAAAAATTATAAAGTTGCAGTACTTTGCTCAAGATGATCTGGACGAGCCTCCCTACTATTCATGGCCTCACACTATGGCTCGTGGTGTGGGTAGTTCTATGGGAAAAGTCCTCATTTTTCTGCTTGTTTTTGCTTCATGTCTAGGATCTGATCTTAGGACTTTTGGGGTGTTACATTATATCCCCCTTGGGATCATTCATCCTCGAATGGAGACTGAAACTGGACATACAAGGAATAAGCTACTAGCCTAACTCAAATACTAATTTCTGAGGTCTGAGTTATTGACATGATAGCTGATTTGACTGAAATATGACTCAGCTGATTCATGGAACATGCATACATACGAAGGAATTTAAGAACAACTAATGGACATGAAACTAATAAGAATACTACGAGAGGAGACTGTTACCTCAAGATGACTTTGAACTAGGAGGGAAAAGATAAGGGTACTTGGCCATCATATCTGCTTTAGCTTCCCAAGTAGCTCCCTTAACCAACTGATTCCTCCACAAAACCTTCACGTAGGCAACTTCCTTCTTTCTGAACTTACAAACTTAACGGTCAAGAACCTCAACTAAAACCTCTTCGTTAGAGAGACTATCCTTCACACTAATACTGTCTAAAGGTACAACTAGAGATAGATCGTCAATGAACTTCTTCGATAAGGACACATGAAAGACCGGATGCAGCGATGCTAACTTTGCAGGCAATTCTAACTCATAGGCCACATTGCCTATGCACCTCAGAATCCTATAAGGACCAACATACCGGGGACACAGTTTCCCCTTCATAGAAAATCTCATCACCGCTTTTATGGGTGAAACTTTTAGAAATACCCGGTCATTAACTGCAAACTGAAGCTCTCTCCGTCTCACATTTTCATAGGATTTCTAATGACTTTAAGCGGTTTTCAAGCTCTTTATGATTAGATGAACCTTCTCCATAGCCTCATAAATCAAATATGTCCCTATTAAGGCAGCCTCACCTACCTCAAACCATCCAATAAGTGATCTACATCTCTGCCTGTAAAGTGCCTCAAAAGGGGCCATTTGAATACTAGAATGAAAAATATTGTTGTAGGCAAACTCTATGAGAGGTAAGTTATCATCCCAATTACCTTTTAAGTCGATCACACAAGCCTTCAATGTGTCATCTAAGGTTTGAACGGTTTTCTCTATTTGATCACTTGTTTGCAGGTGGAAAGCTGTGCTGAGATTCACCTGGGTATCGAGACCTTTCTGTAAGGACTTTCAGAACTAGGATTTGAATTAAGTACCCCTATCTGAAATAATTGAAAAAGGGAGTATATGTGACCTTACTAACTCCCAAATGTAAATATTAGCATATTCCTCTGCTAAATATGTAATCTTGACTAGTAAGAAATAAGCTGACTTAGTTATCTGGTCCACTATCGCCCATATAGAATCATGTCGCTGACGCGTACAAGGTAACCTTGTAATGAAGTCCATGTTTATCACTTCCCACTTCCAAGTAGAAATACTGATATCCTAGGTCACACCTCCCAGTCTCTGATGCTGTGCCTTAACCTGTTGACAATTTGGGCACTTGGCCACAAATTCTGCAACGTCTTTCTTCGTACCATTCCACCAATAAACTTCCCGTAAGTCATGGTACACCTTGGTGGAACCTAGATGAATAGAATATCGAGAGTTGTGAGCCTCTCCAAAATTTTCTATCTTAGGTCACCCATAGCCTGAATACACAACTGACCCTGATATCAAAGCACACCATCTACCCCTTGGAAGAATACCTCCACTTTCTGATTGTGAATAGCTTCCTTCAACTTTAGCAAAAGAGGACTCATCTTGTTTTGACATAACTTTTTCCACTAACGAGGATTCTGAGCCATCCTGCACAGTGACACCACCATCAACCGAGTTTGCAAGATTAACCCCTAAGCAAGCAAGCCTATAGATATTTCTAAACAACTCCTTCTTTCCCTCTTAAACATGATCCATACTACCCATGGATGACCTTCTAAGGGCATCAACCACAACATTAGCTTTACCCCGATGCTACATAACACACATGTCATAAATCTTGAGACGTACAACCCATCTTTTGTATTGTAGATTCAGGTCTTTCTAACTAAATACATACTGGAGGCTCTTATGGTCAGTGAAGACATCAATATGGACATCATACAAATAGTGCCTCTTTAGGGAAAAAACTACTACTGCTAGTTCAAGATCATGAGTCGAATAATTCTTTTTCATGGAACTTAAGTTGTCTAGAAGCATAGGCGATGAACTTACCGTGCTGCATCTACACACACCCAAGGACAACTCTTGGGGAATCATAATATACTACAAAGCCATTTGTGTCCTTTGGCATGATCAAAATTGGAGTAGAAGAGAGTTGAGTCTTTAATTCCTAGAAGCTCTTCTCACAAGTGTCGAAACACTGAAACTTGACCTTCTTCTAAGTCAATTGAGTTAAAGGAAAAGCTAAGACAAAAACCCTTCTAGAAACCCCCTACAATAACCAGCTAAACCTAAAAAGCTTATGATGTTGGATGGAGTGATGGGTCTAGGACAATTCTTCTCCGCGTCTATCTTTCGGGCGTCTACCTGAACACCCTCACTAGACACCACATATCCAAGAAATGCAACTAACTTCAACCAAAAGTAGCACTTGCTGAACATTGCAAATAGTTGATGTTCCTTAAGAGTTTGCAGCACAATTCTCATATGATCATCATGCTCCTTCTCATTCTGAGAGTGTATGAGAATGTTAGTCTGAAAATAATGACGAACATATTCAAGTACTGCTTAAATGCACTGTTAATCAAATCCATAGCAGTTGTAGGAGCATTCGTCATTCCAAAAGACATAACTACAAATTCATAGTGACTATATAGAGTCTTGAAGGCTATTTTCAAAATGTCATGTTCTCTGACTCTGAGCTAATGGTAACTGAATTGGAGGTCTATTTTAGAGAAGCAACTAGTACCCTTAAGTTAATCGAACAAGTCATTAATCTTGGGAATACTTGTCTTGATTGTGACTTTGTTTAGTTGATGGTAGTCGATGCACAATTTGAGAAAACCATCTTTCTTACACCTGAAAAAGGACTGGAGCACCCCATAAGGAAATAGAGGGCCTCATGAAACCCTTATTTAGAAGGTCCTTTAACTGTTCCTTCAACTCCTTAAGCTCAACTGAAACCATTTTGTAAGGAGGAATGCATATTGACTGCGTATCTAGAAGGAGATCTATCCCAAAGTCGATCTCCCGCTCAGGAGGGACTCCAAACAGATCCTCACCTGAATCAAATGATATATGCGATCCTTGCAAAATCATCGTTCTAGCATTAGGGTAGGGAACAAAATGACCTATAGGCACTGTGGACCTACCCTTCCATTCTAAGATGGGTTCTCCTAGGAATGGAATTCTACTTCTCTTGTTTTGTAGTTGACTGAGGAATAATACGAGCATAACAAATCCATGCCAAGGATGAGATCGAAATCGGTCATCTCAAACTCTACTAAATTAGTTTTGGTGATTTTCTAGTAAACTGACACTGGGCAATTTATGTAAACCCTTCTCACTATAACTGACTCACCGATTGAAGTAGAGACTGAGAAAGGTTCTGAGAGGTATTTGGGACTTACACCAAAATTTATTACAACATATGGGCTCACGAAGGATAATTTGGCTCCTAAATTTAACAACACATAAACATCAAGGTGAAAGACTCGTAACATACCCATGACCACATCTAGCGAGTTCTCCTGACCCTGGTGCAAAGAGAACGCATAGAAAAAATTTTGATGTTATTTTCCACATAAAATAGATGAGGCCCCCTTTTGGGATGGGAGAGCTGATGAAGAGGTGGCTTGGGTATGACCACTAACATCACCCTATTCGGTTGATGGATAGTCTCAGAGTCTATGACCGAGCTTACCACATCCAAAACAACCTTCCTTACTGAGCAAACACTTCTTGAGGTGATTTCCCATACTTCTTGTAAACTTGGAAGGTACGACCTCCTAACATGTTCCCTTAAGACCTAGAACCCTGGTGCTCTATCCCTTCTCCTTTGGATTTGGAAGATGGGACACTAGCTGCTGAGCTCTGATGGGACTGTGAGCAATTTCCACCACCTAACCTCTATTGTGAGAACTCAAAATTTCTAGTTTTGGCCCTCTTATTCTCCCTTTCCTTTTCCTTCTACCTCTTTTCCTCAATCTATAGGGCATGGATCATAAATTGGGAGATATCAATATCCCCAATGAGCATAGCGATAATGCACTCCTTGAACACCAAATTAGAAATGTCTGACACAAATTTGCCCATTTGAGCCCTCACTCAGCAAGCATCTCTAGAGCATACCTGGATAGTTGAGTAAATTTAAGGGCGTACTCAATTGACATGGAGTTCTGCTTCAAGTTAATGAACTCTTCAGCCTTCGTTTCTCTCAGCTCGCGAGGAAAGAACATGTCCAGGAAGGCTACCACAAATTCATCCCAGTCAACTGAGGTTGCACCTCCCCGACGACCTTCTTTCCACTGCTTGAACCATAGGTGTGCTACCCCCTTGAGCTAGTAACATGCCAAGTCTGCACTTTCCTCCTCAGTGATACCCATGATCTACGTGGTCTTCAAAATCTCATCTATGAACTCTTGTGTATCCTCATCCATCTTTGATCTGTGGAACTTAGGTGGATTTATTCGGGTGAAGTCTCAAACCCTAGCAGCTGCTGCATTTCTATTCATATTCATAAAGGAGACTGCCTTCCGATTGACCTGAGCGGTTATGGCTTGTGCCGACATCTGAAAGGAAGCCTTGAACTCCGCATTAGTGATCTGATTATTCACAAGTTATGTGAACACTGGTGATGCTGGTTGGTTTCCATTTCTGCTTCCGTTAGCTCTTCTGGAAGGAATTTCTATAAGCACATTGATGTAGCCCAACCGCACGCAAGCGCACCTGGTCGTCAAGTAATATAAGATGGCGAAGTCTCTATTATCAATCCCTCAAAGACTTGTCAGATTACTCATTTAAGGTTAACTCTTTATTTTTCTATTTTAACAACATAGATAAAAATGGGGAATGAATTGGAGCTTAGACTACTAAAACAACAAACAAAAATAAACTACTAAACTAAAGCTATTGTGAACTTTTTTTGTAATTCAAATGATGATGAAAATCTAGGGAAATGACACTTTCTCTTCCAGCTGAGTTATCAAGACTTGATTATGCTAGATTAATTCTTCCTAAGGTTGCTAGTCACAAGTTACTATCCCATTTCTTTCCACTTTCCCGCGCATCCAAGAACTATCTCATGAACCCTAACACCTATATCCCTATGGTCATAGGAGAAACATAAAACGACGATTATGCCTACTTGTATATCAACTAAACAGGGTTGAATGATATATCCCTATCCTCATCAATATCTTCTAACCTCCAACAAATGGGCCAAAGGATCTTTGAAGTCCTGTTTTATATTACTTTTAATCCTTTTAGTTCCCTCTTCCGAGTTCAACCAAAAGCCAATAGATTTATTCACAAGGTGATCAGTCTAGCGAATAACAAATTAAAATAAGTAAATATAAACAATCTTTAATGAAGAATCAAAACTAGAACTAATCAATCTTTCAAACTTCAACAATAGCTATGGCCAAAAACCCGAGTATGGGTGTTTATCCACTCATGTTCAAGTGGAAAAGCAAAGATATCATCATCATTTAAAGTAAAAATATAGATAAAAGAAGAAACCTAGGTTAAGAACTTGTCTCTCCTCCAAAGCTACATTACAACCCTTACCACGATCAACCAAAATGATGTAAGATAGCTAACAAATGACCTAGATGCTATTTTTATAGGTTATCCCTCAAATGATGTTTTTTCCCTCAAGAAATTGTCTTCAAAATTAGCAAAATCAATCTTGGATTGTTTCTGGCACACCGCGCCCTCCACAGCCCCAAGGTTGGCTCAATTTTCCTCTAAAATTTAGCTCCGGGCGCTCCACGCCAGCCATAGCACCAAGGTGTTAGCCAAATTTCTGAGCATTAGAACCCTTCTGGCGCCTTTGGGTGCCTCATGCCACTCAAAGCACCAAAGTGTTAGTCAAATTTCTGAGCATTAGAAACCTTTTGATGCCCCACTCCATCCAAAGCACAAGCATGTTGGAAAATTTTCCTAAGTTGGGCATGCTTCGGGCGCTCTACACCTCTCATCTCGCCAAGGTGTGTATCAATTTCTCCTTCGAAGTTTGGGACGTGGTGCCCCACACCACCCATAGCACTAACTTTGTGCAGATTTATCTAAAGTTCAGGGGTTGGCGTGCCATGTCAGCTATAGCCCCAGGTTGACTTTCGCAAACTTTTCTTTCTTCACACCTTGGGTCATTTTGGGTCCTTTTTCCTTGGTTTTCTTCTCAAAACATCTAAAAATATTTGTTAGCTAAAAAGAAACACCAAAAATATGAGTTTATGCATTTCATAAGGATTATGAACTCAAAACAAGGAAATATATGGGTCAAAACATGGCTAATGGGCATAAGAATATACCCAATATCACCACCCTCAGTTAAACGAATCATTCGTCCTCAAACAATCCTCAAATCCGTGCACAAACTCCTATTTTCTCATCATATGTCACCTCTATCAATTCACATTCTAGACTACAAAACTTCTATAACCGACTCATTTTTTCAAAACAACGCAACATGATTAAGTACGAAACATGCCACATATAGTACACCGACTTAGACATATTATGCCCCTAACTTTAGTGATGTTCCTCTCTCAAATTATTAATGCAAAGCATGAAACATAATAAGCAAGGCATACTCACACTCATAAAAAATGTATCATATATATGCAACATATCATAAGCTTGCCTTTCATGTACACTTAGACTACTTAATTGTTTTAAGAGATTAAGATCATAAGGACTTTTCTTGGCTGTAATGTCGGCTAAGGGATGGGTAAGAATGATTTTATTTTGTAGTGAATACCAATCCTAAGAACTTTTAAGACATTTTTTTCATCTTTCAAGTCCACCACTTTTCTTTATTGTTCACCCTTCACTCTACTCACCCTTTTTTCTTTTCTTTTCATGCCCCTTTATTCACTACTTGATTACTAGTTTCTGCTTATACAAAAAAAATAATTAACCATTAAATCTTTTATGAATGTTCTAGCGTCAAGTAGACAACATGTTTTGCGGGCATCCCTCCTCTCTTTCCTCTTCTTCTCATCCACACTATTTTCATTCTTTTCTTTCCCTTATCATTCATACATTGGTGGACCTTCACTTTAAGGTTTGAAAAGTTCCTAAGAATACCTTTGGATCAACAATTCTGGAGGTCACACAACAAAAGGGAGCCGACTACTTTTGTGGCTAAGAAAAAGAATAAGGCTTATAACTCAAGGGGTTAACTAGGGAAAATATTCAGGAAGGTAAAACAAACATGGAAAACATGGCTTTTTTCAAAGAAACGCCTTAATCATCTCTTAACTCTTTAACCAATAGCCATCAAACATACACTAAGGCTGGTTCTAGATGCTACAATATGCACAAAACACAACAATTAAGCTCACCTCACATGGAATTAAGAGTCTAGTCGGTTTCTTATAGCTACACATCTATACAATCATATTGAATGACATTTTTCATTATTAAGCCCTAAAAATATATTGAGTCGAGTTAAAGAACTATGTGTGTCTCTCATGGAATTCTAACTTAAGATAACCACTTCATTGCCTCTAGCTTAGCATCTAACTGCAATTTCAAAGAGCACACAAGTGTTTTATGTCTGACTCAATTCTAAAAACAAAAAAATGTGACTAATTTTTCTTAAGACGGTTGTCATCCATCCATCATTGGGACCAACCATTACCTCTCCTAAAATAATTTAAAACTACTCCAACAAATGAAATTTTTTTTACCCGGTTCAAAAGTCTCCCACTTCGAAAAAGAACAGAGGCCATAAGAAAATTGAAGGGTAGGTGAGACATGCCATTTTAAAAAATCTTCAAACAAAAACTTGATGACATACTTACCCTTAACCTCAAAATTGTGGAAAGATATTCCCTCACCCCACACTTAAATTCATGCTCTGTCTTCAGAGCATTTATAATATAAAAATCATATAAGGGTGAGAAATACTCCCTAAGGCCCTCTAGGCCTAGCTAGCAGCATGTCTCTTGGATTTGCGGGTCGTACAACCCACACTTAAGATCAAGACGTGCTCCTTAGCTTTAACTTTGGGCACTCCGACTTCCCCTTTCCTACACACCAAAAACAAACAAATTTAACATTATAAATAATAGGAAAAACTATATTATAACGAATTGGGTTGCCTCCCAATAGGCGCCTGATTTAACGTCGCGACACGACGCCATCAAGTTCCTCCACTTTTCCTTCCACTTTGAGCTTATAAATTTTTTTCCCTAATTTCTTTTCCAATTTTCTATTATGCTTGATGTCTCCAAGAGCACGCAAGCGTCAAGTAATATAGGATAGTAAAGTCCCGATTACCGATCCCTTAGAGACTTGTTAGATTACTCGTTTAAGGTTAACTCTTTATTTCGCTATTCTAACAACACATATAAAAATGGGGAATGGCTTGGAGATTAAAGTACTTAAACTTGAAATGTAAAAATAACTACTAAACTAAGATTGTTGCAAACTTATTTGTACTTCAAATGATGATGAAAATCTAGGGAAATGGCACTTTCGCTTTAGGTTGAGTTGTTAAGACATGATTACACTAGATTAATTCTTTCTAAGATTTCTAGATGAAAGTTACTATCCCATTTCTTGCCAATCTCACAAGCATCCAAGAACTATCTCATGAACCCTAACGCCTATATCCCTATGGTTGCAGGAGAAACATGAAACGACAGTCATGCCTACTTGTATTTCAACTAAATAGGGTTGAAGGGTATATCCCTATCCTCATCAACAACTTCTAACCTTCAACCAATGGGCCAAAGGATCTTTGAATTCCTGTTTTACATTTACTTTTAACCCTTTCAGTTCCCTTTTCCGAGTTCAACTAAAAGCAAACAAATTTATTCATAAGGCGATTAGTCAAGAGAATAAGCAATTAAAATATGTAAATAAAAAAAACCTTTAATGAAGAATCAAAACTAGAAATAATCAATCTTTCAAACTTCAATCATAGCTATGGCCAATACCCTAGAATGGGTGTTTAGCCATTCATAGAAAAGAGGAAAAACAAAGATATCATCATCATTCAAAGTAAAATGATAGAGAAAAGAAGAAACCTAAGTTAATAATTGTCTCTCCTCCAAAGATGCATTATAACACTTACTACGATCAAACAAAATAATGTCAGACTGCTAACAAACATCCTAGATGTTATATTTATAGGTGAACCCTCAAATGACGCTTTTGTCTTCAAGAAATTATCTTCAAAATTAGCAAAATCTGTCTTGAAATGGCCTCTATAGCCCCAAGTTTATCTCACTTTTCCTCTAAGGTTTATCTCCGGGTGCCGCACGCCAGCCATAGAACCAAGGTGTAAGCTAAAATTTTGAAATTCTGGACCCTCCGGTGCCCTACGCCACTCAAAGCATAGAGTGTTGGAAAATTTTCACAAGTTTGGGATGCTTCGGTTGGTCCATGCCTCTCATCTCACCAAGGTGTTGATCAAATCTCCTCTAATATTTGGGACTGGTGCCCCACGCCACCCATTGCACCAACTTTGTGCAGATTTTTTTGAAGTGCAGGGATTGGTGCACCACTCCAGCTATAACTCTAGGACGACTTACGCGAACTCTTCTTCCTTCACACCTTGGGTCATTTTTGGATCCTTTTTCCTTGATTTCCTACTCAAAACATCTAAAAACATTTGTTAGCTCAAAAGACACACAAAAATATGAATTCATGCATTTCATAAGGATTATAAACTCAAAACAAGGCAAAATATGGGTAAAACATGGCAAATGGACTTGAGAATATACCCAACATCACCGCCCCACACTTAAATCATTGTTCGTCCTCAAACATTCCTCAAATCTGTGCACAAGCGCATATTTTCTCAGCACATGTCATCTCTATCAATTCACACTCAAAAAACTAGCATAGAACATATGGTTATGTGGTTGATCAACTTATAGCAATTCACGTCAAGCACATGTAGAGTTTTCACATTCAAGATTACACAACTTTACCGACTCATTTTTTCAAAACAACACCAACATGATTAAGTACGAAACATGCCACATATAGTACACCGACTTAGACATATTATACCACTCACTTTTAGTGATATTCCTTTCTCAAATTATCAATGCAAAGCATGGAACATAGTAAGTAAGGTACACTCACCTTAGAAAAGATGTATCATACACATGTAACATACCATAAGCTTGCCCTTTATGTACACTTAGACACCTTAGTTATTTCAAGTGATTAAGATCAGAAGGACATTTTTTGGTTGTAATGTTGGATAAGGGAAAATAGGAATGATATTTCTTGTATAGTGACTACCAATCCTGAGCACTTGTAAGACATTTTCATCTTTCAAGTCCACCACTTTTCCTTATTTTTCACCCTTCATTCTACTCACCCTCTTTCTTTTCTTTTTATGCCCCTTTATTCACTACTTGCCTACTAGTTTCTTCTTATAGAATCAATAAAGATATTCACTATTAAAACTGTTTCTTTCATTGTCCCAGCAACAGGTAAACAACATATTTTGGGAACACCTTCTTCCTACTTTCTCTTCTTACTTTCCACACAATTTTTTTCTTTCTTTCCCTCATCCTTCATACCTTCGTGAACCTTCACTTTCAGGTCTCAAAGTTTCTAAGACTACTTTGGATCAATAATTGTGAAGGTCACACACAAAAGGGAAAAGGATGCTTTTATGGCTAAGAAAAAGAATAAGGATTATGGCTCAAGGGGGTCAGCTAGGGAAAATGCTCGGGAAGGTAAAACAAACATGAAAAACATGGCTTTTTCAAAGGAACACCTTAATTATCTCTTAACTCTTTAAAAACTAGCCATCCACCATCCTAAGGCAAGTTCTAGATGCTACAACATGTACAAAACATAACAATTAAGCTCACCTCACATGGCATTAAGACTCTTGTTTGTTTTCTATAGCTACACATCCGTACAATCATATTGGATGACATTTTTCATTATTAAGCCCTATAAGTGTCTTGAGTCTAGTTAAAGAACTATGTGTGTCTCTCATGGAATTCTCACTTAAGATGACCACTTCATTGCCTCTAGCTTAGTGTCTAAGTGGAATGTCAAAGAGCACAAAAGTGATTATGTAGACTCAATCCTAAAAAAACATGTTTAATTTCCCTTAAGAAGGTCATCATCCATTTATCATACGGAAGGGTCACTACTCTTTGAAGAGAAAAAATAAATAATTGACTCTAAAATTAAATAAAACAAACTCAACTACTAAGAGACGAACAAATCATCCAAACATCACAAGGCATCATCTAGGTTACCACAGTCATCAGAAATACTATCTATTACAAATTAGACCTAATCAATCACAGAGCTACTACCACAAGGAATGACAACTAATTCTACGACTTTTGTTACACCCTGAAATTTTTTTTGATGATTATTTGATGGTTATATGTCATATTAAGGGAATTATGGGTTGTAGGTTGTCCGTAGGTGAGGAGGGAAACATGTGCAAAAGGAAAAGGGAAGAGTATGTGAAGTTTGTAACTAAGGGCAAACTTTAAATGGTCATATCTCCAAACATATAATGATCCAGAAGTCCCATAACCTATCAAATGAAAGGTATTTGAGTCTAGTTTACAGTGACAAAGCCTCTCATCAATTAGAGTTTGGAGTAAAACATTATGCTCGTTTGAAGACAGCACTGTCAGCTGGGAAAGTGCCCAGGCGCGCGGGCGCCGAAATAGGTAGGAAGCAGGCATGCGCACGCGAGAGGGCATGTCGTACGGGCACCGCACGCGGGCGCCGCCCAGACCTTGGCCAACCCGCCTATATAAAGTAAAATTGAGCTAGAAAGCTCATTTCTACTCTGTTTTGATTGATTTTTTTAAAAAATTCAGAGAACTCAAAGCCCTATCACATTGTGAAAATATATCCCAGGTAGGAAACTTCATTCTTGTCTCTTTTGTGATTTGAAAAGAGAACCTTGGAAGAAAGTCATGGCTTGTTGTTGTCTTGTGGTTGATTGTGGTATTCCTGCATTTATAGATGATTCTAGGCAGAGGAAAGAGTAGAAGTGTACTCCTACTTTAGCTAATAATATCTCAAATAAAGGGTAAGTAATTCCCTTTTTTATTTCTTTAAGTTTATGAGGTTATAACTTGGAGAATTTTGTAGTATTGTGTTGTTGTTTCTTTGTGTGTTCTTGTGGCATGTTTCTACCAAATTTTTCCAGAACTTTGGTGAAGTGAAGTATCTTCTTGTTGTGTTTCTAAATTGGACTTGGAAGGAGCCTTAAGGAGTAAGCTTGAAAGGAAGATTTTCGGCAAAATTAGAGTCAACGTGCCAAGGTATGTAAAGGCGTCCCTTCCCTTGTTTTTCAAGCACAAAACTAAGTTATTGGAAGGATCAATATTCCTATGTTTTAAAAATAATATTGAGGCATGTATCATCCTTTCCAAAGGGTTGGAAATACTTTGCATAAAGCTTGAATCGGTAAGAATGGTTAAAGTGAACAAATGTGAAGCGAAAGGCGTAATTTTTATACGATTGTTGTCATAATTCTAAATCGAGTCTGAAGTCCCCTTAACGTGGGCACCGTGAGCTGGTCCTTTGCAGTATACTATATATGTGATGTTGCAAATATGTTAAGATCTAGTCACTTAGTGAAATTGGTAGGAAATGCTAAGACGACGGCATGTAATTGAACTTAAGATAAGAAGATGACGCTAAGCCGATTGAGGGTAAACGACCTTATTGAAATGACATTTAATAATATTGTTAATACCTCCTATATGTTTATTTTTTAAAGTGATTAAGGTAAAAAGTAGATTTTATGTTTTTCCTCTTTAAAGCTAAGCAAGCGACACGTAGCAAATAAGCTAAATCGATACATGTTAACTGGGAAAGCGTGACTAAGTTGTCAATTAGGCAAAGAGGTAAGTGCGTATAAGAATTAATGGAATAGTGAACACGAGGGTAAAGACTTGAGTGTAGAGTTAATAATTTTTGGCAAAGGAGTTAAGATGAATAAGGAAAGTAGAGCTAAATATTGTTAAATTAGATGATACGGATTACGATTGTAATCGAGGTAGGCAACAACTAGGAAGATTAACCCTGTTCTAAAAACGTTTAGCAAAAGAGTTATAAATTAAGTTGTTTATGTTCAATATGTGTTACGTTGATGAATAACCACTAAAGTGTTAACCTTCTACGAAATAATTAGAGAGAAATAATTAGAGTTGAACGATTCAAAATAGTAACTTGCTGAGAAGCTCTCCATATACTCCAAACAATTATGTTAAGTTATCTATTCTAAGTGTTAAAATTTCCTACCATGTCTGAAAAGGGTAATACTAGGATCTTCAAAGTCACTTATGATTATGTAAGCTTTCTCTAAGCTCCGCGTATAATTGCAAAGTTATAAGTCAATTCAAAGATCACCCGAATTACAACTATATATCTTTATTTGCCTATAAGGCTTCACTTAGAGAGTTACTAATGAGTTCCCAAGTTATAGAGCTCCAAGTCTCAGACCCTTAAGTTATGTATTTACGTCCCTAATTTATGTTGAAACGTGCTACCTGATCTAAGAAGTTTTTGAGATCATACTTTAGAATTATGTTAATCTCTTGGTCAAGCATTCGATGTAGTATACAAGTATAAGAACTCAAGTCTTTATATTTCTTTCCAGTAAGAAGTCTTAATGTATATGATTTTCATGTTATAACATATAGTTGAATTCTTTCAATTATATTCAAGTCATGCATCTTTATGTTTAGCTCTTGTTGAGTTATCAGCTGAATTTCCTAAATTCAGAGAGATATTCTCCCATGTACCAATGTTCCTAATGTCTAAAGTAAGTATAAAGTGCAGACTATGATAATGATTATTAGTTAAGCTCAGAACTTTGAATACAGGAAGTCTCCCTTGAGGTGACCCAGCTTAACTAAATACGAGTTATACATTATATAGAAGTCTCATACGTTGTATGTCCGTAGTTCGCCGCCTCTATGTATATGACAAATAACCTAAGTTCCTAGTTATAATTTCCATGTTTTCCTGCGAATAAGTCAAATAAATTAAGAACTATATGTGCTTATCTACACTATAAATTTGGCAATGAAATTGCAATGGATCGTTGTCAATATTGTAAAGGAACAACCCGGTAGGCGATATATTTGTAGTTCCTGATGTTAAAGAATTGTGTATAAATGAGCTCTATGAGTTTCTATCCAAGTAATATGTTAAATTAATGGATTATTTGTACGACATTGTTTATAAGCCTACAAAAGTTCTTTTGTTGTGTAAACCTCTTAAAGGTCCTTCAAGTAACCGAGCCGACATGTTCACATAATTTGACCGATTTACATGATATATATGCATATTTCTCTAGCTCGACATGATATGGGTGCTCACTTACATTTATGGGTTACGAAAAAGGCCTATTCCTACCACATATTTAACATTTTTCATTTATATGCCATACGTACAAATTGACTGATATAAGCCATACTCCGACCTATTTATAATTACGATTGAGAATTATTTTTATTTTACCCGACATGGTACATCGACTAGAGATATTTTTATTTTACCTCGGTGTGATACATCTACTGAGATATTTTTATTTTACTACGGTGTGGTACATCACCGAGATGTTTTTATTTTACCCGATGTGGTACATCGGCTGGAGATATTTTTATTTTTACCATGGTGTGGTACATCGGGCCGGAGATATTTTTATTTTACCCCGGTGTGGTACATCGATTGGAGATATTTTTGTTTTACCCCGATGTGATACACGGCCGAAGATATTTTTATTTTTTTCTAATATGGTACACCGGGCCGGGACTAATTTATATATGGATTTATGGTTGGCTTGTTTCGGCATTACATTTATAGTTTTCTTGTGCATTACTTGGTTGCATTTGCACTTCAGTATTGACTTATTGTCGTTTCAAATTTCAGGATTTCGTGCTGTTACTATTCCTTATTTCGCCCGCTATCATCGCTATCTTACATGTTTACGCTTTTACCTTACATACCAGTACATTTCATTCGCATCGACGTCCTTCGCTCGGGGACCTCGCAGGCCGCAGTGTGTGTAGAGGTCGGGACTACCAAGCTTGCAGTAGTAGTTCGTCGATTAGTGGATGTGTTGGGGCATGCACCTTTCTTTTGGAGCTAAGACTTGTTTTGTTTCGGGCTTAGAGTTTTGAGGTGCAGTTATGGGTAGTCGGAGCCCCGTTCCGACCACGCCGCCTTACTTTAGAGGCTTTGTGGACTTAGTGGGTACAATGGTATTTAGTTTGTGGCCTTGTCACCTTTTTTGTTGCTTTCTTAGTTTAGCATACCATAGCCTTGTTTTCATTTCAATTGTTTATCCCTGTGTTGTTGAGACATTATGGGTCCAGTTTGTGCTCCAATTGATTGTGATATGTGGCCTGGAGTGCCTAAGTGTTACAATTATAGATTTCATATAGTCGGCTTCCTAGTCGCCCGGCTATGGGGGAGCCGCCGCGCCTCCCCCCAATTATGGTGCGTGATGTACTTGGTATCGAGCGAAGTCGTATCCTAGGAGTCCACAAGCCGTGTTCATTAGAGTCTTGCTTATTGGTATGTTGTTCACCATACTTATACACCACAGGAGGCTACAGGCATTTAGGGGTTGTTTCACTTTTTTCATTAATAGATCATGCTATAGAGCAATGATGTAAGGGTCAGTTGAAATCTAAATCGTGCTTATGTTTTATAATTCAACCGAGTAAGAAAGATGGCTATGAGATTTGTTGACACTCGATGCTTGAAATGGTCCTAGTCGCTCTCCCGTCGATCCGAGAAATATATTAGAGGTCAAGTAGCCGAGTTTCCCATTCCTCGCACTACGCTCCTCCAAGTTCCAATCGGAATTACCGTGGAAGCGATTCAACCCCCTCCCGTTGTTTCCGTATCTCAGAGAGCCAAGAGAATGTAGTTATTGATCCTTCAAAGACCCGTTGTACTGTATATCAAAGGATGAAATATTGAGAAAGCATTTCCAATGATAGCCCGAAAGGGAAGACGTTTCAAAAAATAAATAGTTAAAATTAATGGTAGGGCCCAGGGGAACTTTTGAGAGCTATAGTGCCCATAGGTTTTGAGCCTAAATCCCTAGCCTTCATGAATCAAGATTACCATGAGAACTTCGAGGGGTTCGAGCTAATAAGGTTTTGTACCAGAGCAAAGGGCAGCAATGAGTATTTGCTAATATAGTCTCAGTTTAATTATTAGCCCTCCAATATGTTTCGATAGGGTGCGGAGTACGAGGGATAGAGTATATCAATTGTATTAGGTTTGGGACCCCATTTGGTCCAAAGAGGCGTAGAATGTCTACCCCGACAAAAATATCTACCGCTTGGATGCTAGTATTTTCTCAAAAGACTCCGACGATCTTATTCACCGTGTCCCAAGTAATGACAAGGTAGTGGAACGGAGTAAGGAAACCAGGTCGGTAAGACTTTATCAAGACCTCGTGAGAGCTGGAGACCCCGGGCCGGCCGTATATCTGGCCTTGAGATTCGTGCTCATTTTGTCCCTAGATTAGACTACAATTTCTTTTTAGCCCTAAGCTCATGATAGGCAATGATGTGTCGTAGAAAGCAAAGGTAAAAGAGCAACTTCAGTTTGACACTCGATTCAATATGTTAAGTGGTTAAGTTGTGTTTTCTACTTTTTACTGTGATATTTCCTAATGGTATGAATGGAAAGGCGGTAATTGAGTAAATCATAACTCCCATGGTAGTGTATTACTTGCTTAAGGTTAGAAAAAGTTACCGATTTTAGTGGTACTAAAGCATGTCTATCATACGTCAAACAAATAGATGGAGCTGAGTAAGTACGGCCTGATAAGAAGCAACAATAGATAGAGGATGTGCTACGAAAAATGGAATGTATGTTTATGACACAAGGCAAGGAAAAGTTAAAGATGTTATGGCTAAAGTTATGGCTACCGAGGTATAACCCTCATTCGAGGATGAATGAATTTAAGGGGGGAGGACGTTACACCCCAAAAATTTTTTTTTGATGATAATTTGATGGTTATATGTCATAATAAGGGAATTATGGGTTGTATGTTGGTCAGAGGGTGAGGAGGGAAACATGTGCAAAGGGAAAACGAAGAGTATGTGAAGTTTGTAAATAAGGGTCAACTTTATATGGTCATATCTCCAAATATATAATGATACGTAAGTCCCATAACCTATCAAATGAAAGGTATTTGAGTCTAGTTTACAGCAAAAAAAATCCCTCGTCAATCGGAATTTAGAGTAAAAAGTTATGCTCATTTGAAGACAAATATTGTTGGCTGGAAAAGCGCGCGGCACCGAGACAAAGTAGAGCAAGAAAAGAGACGCAAGGTGCGTGAGGGCATATCGCACGGTCGCCGTACGCGAGCGCCGACTGCACTCGGCCAAATTTCGCCTATATGAAGTAAAATTGAGTTAGAAAGCTCATTTCTGCTCCATTTTAGATGATTTTGTTTTTCGGGACCCGTAGAACTCAAAGCCCTATAAAATGGTGAAAATATATCCTGTGTAAGAAATCCTTACCCTGCCTCTTTCCGGCTTTGAAAAGAGAACCATGGAAGAAAGTCATGGCTTGTTGTTGTCTTGTGGTTGAATGTGGTATTGCTGCGTTTTTAGATGATTCTAGGCAGAGGAAAGAGTAGGAGTTTACTCCTATTTTAGCTATAAATCTCCAAGAAAGGGTAAGTAATTCCCTTTTTGATATCTTTAAGTTTATGAGGTTATAACTTGAGAATGTTGTATTGTGTTATTGTTTCTTTTGTGTGTTTTTATGGCACGCCACCCAATTTTTCCAGAACTTGGTGAAGTGAAGTTGCTGCTTGTTGTGTCGGAAATTGACTTGAAGAGCCTAAGGAGTAATCTTGAAAGGAAGATTTTCGGAAAATTAGGAGTCGACGTGCCAAGGTATGTAAAGGCGCCCCTTTCTTGTTTTTTAAGCACGAAACTAAGTTATTGAAAGGATCAATATTCCTATGTTTTAAAAATCATATTGAGGAATTTATGATCCTTTCCAAAGGGTGGGAAATACTTGGCATAAATATTGAATCGTTAAGAATTGTTGAAGTGAACAAATGTGAAGCGAAAGGCGTAATTTTTATACGATTGTTTCCATAGTTCTAAATGGAGTCCGAAGTCCCCAACGTTGGCACCGTGAGCTGGTCCTTTGTAATATACTGTATATGTGATGTTGAATATATGTTAAGATCTGGTCACTTAGTGAAATTGGTAGGAAATGTTAAGACGGTGACATGTAATTGAACTTAAGCTAAGAATATGACGCTGCCGATTGAGGGTAAACAAGCTATTGAAATGACGTTTAATAATATTGTTAATCCATCCTATATGTTTATGTTTTAAAGTGCTTAAGGTAAAAGTAGATTTTATGTTTTTCCTCTTTAAAGCTAAGCAAGCGGCACGTAGGAATAACCTAAATCGATACATGTTAACGGGGAAAGAGTCGCTAAGTTGTCAATTAGGAAAAGAGGTAAGTGCGTATTAGAATTGATGGAATAGTGAACACGAGGGTAAAGACATGAGTGTAGAGTGAATAATTTTTGGCAAAGAAGTTAAGATGAATAAAGAAAGTAGAGCTAAATATTGTTAAATTAGATGATACGGGTTACGATTAGAACGAGGTAGGCAACAACTAGGAAGATTAACCCTCACGTAAAGACGTTTAGCAAAAGAGTTATGTAAATTAAGTTGTTTATGTTCAATATGTGTTACGTTGATTAATAACCACTAAAGTGTTAACCTTCAAAGAAATAATTAGAGTTGAACGCCCGCAAAATAGTAACTTAAGCTTAGAAGCCCTCCTCATATACCCCCAAATGATTATGTTAAGTTATCTATTCTAAGAGTTGAAATTTCCTACCATGTCTGAAAAGGGTAATCCTAGGATCTTCAAAGTCACTTATGATTATGTAAGCTTTCTAAGCTCCAAGCAGTAATTGCAGTTATGTATGTCAATTCAAGATCACCCGAATTACGGCTATATATCTTTATTTGCCTATAAGGAATCACTTAGAGAGTTACTCATGAGTTCCCAAGTTAGCATGTAAATTCTCTCAAGTCTCGATCCTTAAGTTATGTCTTTACGTCCCTAATTTATGTTGAAACGTGCTACCTGATCTAAAGTTTTTGAGAAATCATATTTCGAGAATTATGCTAATGTCTTGGTCAAGTATCTCGATGTTGCATACAAGTCTAAGAACTCAAGTATTTGTATGTCTTTCCAAGAAGAAGTCTTAATGTATATGATTTTCATGTTATAACACACAAATAATTTAGTTATATTCAAGTCATGCATCTTTATGTTTAGCTCTTGTTGAGTTATTAGTTGAATTTCCTATATTTAGAGGAGATATTCTCCCATGTACCAATGTTCTTAATGTATGGGCTGTGATAAGTGCTTTATTCATCTCGGGCAAAATAGCATGCCCGAGTGATGCTTATAACTTAATTCTAGTCTTGTTTAGCTAATTAATTATATACATTTTCATGTGATTTTTATATAAATGCGAAGATATGTACTAACCAACATGATTAGTTCTTGTTTTGTAGGTTTAAATGAATTTGAGGAACTAATTTATAAGTTGGTGAAGCAAGTAGGAATGGAGTCGGGAGCAATTTGCAAAGTTGGCAAGGAGCATGCTCTGGCAGTGGCATCAAGCCACAAAGATGCCACGTTGGCGTGGTGCCGCGCCTGCCGCCGCGTGCCACGCCCATGCCAGCGCAAGAGGAAGGAACACATGTGCATTCCGCACGCCAGCACTATGCCACGCCAGCGACTCGCTGGGCCAAAGATCTCGCCATCACACAGACACAAGCCAGGCTACACCGGCCATCGCTGCAAGGGGCTGCCTGAGACAAATTTTTTGTTGATTTGTGCTCTCCTACCTCTCCGTGCTTGCTGGAGGCAAAGGTTCGCGATACACTCCGTGACATGGAGCCATTCCACGACAGCTTAATTTTTGCACTATTTCATTTACTATAACAGGTCCCTTAGCTCCTAAAATCATTTAATCACGATTTTATTTCGGAAAACCACCTAGGAGTGAAGGGAGAAGTGGAGAACTCATCAGGGTTTGTCACCTCTTCTCGTCTACCAATTCTTGTAAGATGTTACTTAACAACGCTTTCCTTTGTAATTATACGAACATGAGTGGCTAGAACCCTTCCTATAGAGTTGAAGCCGCAATATATGATTGTGTTTTTTACGAATTTGTGTTGAATTAATTATTGATTATTGTTGTCTTGCATTCTCGACTATGATTGCTTTTATGATTGATCACCATGAAAACATACACGTTAAACTTAGGAAATTGCTTGAGAAAACATTTACCTAGGGCAGAACAAGAGAATGTAGGGAGCATGATTGTATCTCACGATATAATTTGTGTTAGGATAGAAATATACCTAATACCTTGCTTGGTTGATAAAACGGAAGATAGAAGGACACCAACTTAGAATTATCACATCACCACTCAAGAAGTAGTTGTGAAGTTGTTGAGTCGAATGATTAGAGTAATGAGAGTCCCTAATCATATTTCCACGCAAACCACATCCACGTAATTAATTGCCAATTTTAACTAGAATTAGCATCCTTGCTCTCAATGGAGTAGTGAGGCTAGTTTGTCGTGTTTAGAGGTTCGAAAGGCCATGCACATGCAATTCTAATTATGTGAGACGACAATTGATAGTTTCATACTTAAACCATTGCAATTCATAGGAATTCCATGATTATCCGGCTTTAACTTTATGTTGCTCCTTGAATGGATTTAGAATATTTTGTTGACCACAATTAGACTTAGTTAAACTATATCAAGACTTTTATAATCAACACTTGCGGTATTGAGACTAGCACACTTGAACTTGATAGTTATCTAATTAACTACCTCGTGTGTTCGACATTTCGGTTCTAAAAAATAGCCATCATATTTGCACGAATTCGTACACTTGCGGGGCACCCATCACTATTATAATGACTGCTAAGCTCAGAACTTTGAATACTAGGAAGTCTCCTAGTGACCCAAGCTTAACTAAATACGAGTTATACATTATAGAAGTCTCATACGTTGTATGTCCAGAGTTCGCCACTTCTATGTATATGACAAATAACTCATAGTTATAATTTCCATGTTTTCCGCAAATTAGTCAAATGAATTAAGAACTATATGTGCTTATCTACACTATAAATTTGGCAATGAAATTCCAATGTATAGTTGTCGATATTGTAAAGGAACCACCGTAGTGATATAGTTGTAGTTCCCGGGATGTTAAAGAATTGTGTAGAAATGAGCTCTATGTGTTTCTATCCAAGTAATATGTTAAATTGGTCGGATTATTTGTAGGACATTGTTCGTAAGCCTACAAAAGTTCTTTATGTTTTCCAAACCTCTTGAAGTTCCTTCAAGTAACCGAGTCGACATGTCTTGTATAATTTGATAGCTTTATGTGATATATGTGCATATTTTCTATCTTTACATGATAGGGTGCTCACTTGCATTTATGGGTTACTAAAGAGGCCTATTCCGTCCATAGATTTAACATTTTTCATTTATATGCCATACGTGTTAAATTGACTCAATATAAGCCATATCGGCCCTATTTATGATTACGATTGAAAATTATTTTTATTTTAACCCGACGTGGTACATCGATCGGAGATATTTTTATTTTACCCCGTGAGATGGCATACAGATATTTTTATTTTACCCGTGTGGTACATCACTGGAGATATTTTTATTTACCCCAATGTGGTACATCGAAGGGAGATATTTTTATTTTACCCCAAAGGTGGTACATCTACTGGAGATATATTTATTTTACCCCTGTGGTACATCGGCCGAGATATTTTTGTCTACTGGTGACCGAAGATATTTTTATTTTTCCCTAATATGGTAAATCGCTGGACGAATTTTATATATGGATTTATCATTGGCTGGTTGCCGGCATTACACGCTTATAGATTTTCTTGTGCATTACTTGCTGCATTTGCACTTCAATATTGACTTATTGTCGTGTTTAGTTTCCGTGATTTCAGGTTTTACTATTCCTTATTTCGGCTCGCTATCATCGCTATCTTACATGTTTGGCGCTTTTAGCCTTACATACCGCATTTCATTCGTATTGACGTCCCTCCGCCCGGGGACCTACATTCGTGCGGTAGGTGAAAGTAGAGGTCTGGATTGCCAATTGCGTAGCAGCTCGTGAGATTAGTGGATTGTTGGTATGCTCCTTTCTTCTTGAGCTAAGACGGTTTTGTTTTGGGCTAGGAGTTTTGAGATGAAATTATGGGTAGGTCTGAGTCCCGTTTCGACCATCGCCGCCTTACTCTTTAGAGGCTTTGTGGACTTAGGTGTACGATGGTATTCGCCAGGCCTTGTCGGCTTTTGTTGTTTAGTTTAGCATACCATAGCCTTTTGTTTGCATTTCAATTGTTTACCCCGTATTTTTGAGACATTATAGGTCCAAGTTTGCCCATTTGATTGTGACAAAAATCAGATGTCTCTAAGTGTTACAGCGCTATTGCATTTCATATAGTCGGCTTCCCGCCGCCGTGTATGGGAGCCGCCGTGCCCTCCCGCTATGGGGCGGACAGCCTTCACGAATATAGAAAACAAAGAGTAAACAGGAAATATTTACTCCCCCCACTTGAACGGCACTCGCTCCCGCTGCACACAAATATATTAGGTATGTAAAGAAAAGAAATTCATGAATGCCATGCATAGTCATCATCATCGATTATGCCCTTCGAACACGCAAAGATCATCCATGCCACCAATCTGCATGGCTCCCATTGCATCATCATCCTCTCATCAATGTCCAAGTTATCAACCCTATCGGTAAGCACCGTCCTCATTATCATCTAGCGGCTCCTCAAAAATCTAGTCTCACTCGGCACATCAAAGATCACACTTTCCTTGAGTGGGTACCGCCCTCTAGGCTGCCATCTCATCATCCAATCTCAATTGCAAATCAACATGCCGAGCATGCGGCCTTCCAAAGATCGGGCTTGGCGATTAGCTACAATGAGAACGTGAGCCGTAGAAATGATGACCTCCTTAGCTTCATCACATCCATCATCTTTCCCAGAGGTGCCTTGCTAGAGGTAGGCGAAGGTCTACCTCTTCTTCCTCAATGCCAACCTCTCTCAAAAAATGGGTCAGGAGACCCATGGCAATGCACTTCCACTGGCAGTTTGTCCCTTCATCTCCTCATATTGTCTCTAAGCACTACACCAAAATGATTGGTAACCCTTTCATCAATATGTATACCAACACGACCCGCCCCTAGTGATGTCCATTATATGTATCCCAAAATGGAGAAGCACGTCACAAATAATCTTCACCCACACTTTCACCCCTCCTTATTCAAGTAGAAGAATGAAATTATAGAATGAGTTCCATTATGGTCCCTTGACCAACTGCACATGAGTGTTCACCACAAAAGATGGCGCAATGTCACATATTAAGGCATCTCTGTTGGGAATCAGTTATCCTCGAATGGTCTACGATGTGTGCTCAAGGAAGCATTGAATCTAAGAGTGAAATGAATCACCTGACCCTGTATTTTGACTTTGGTTCTCTCTCAAAGAATGTCCAGCTTGCATAAAATTCCTCACCAAAGTGAGGTTGTAAACTTTCAGTTTCAAAAGGTAACCCCCAATCCCAACTCAGCTTAATTGTCCCCGATGGTGGGGAACTCCAAGAGAGGCATCCTTCCTGTCCAATTTCAAGGAGCATATTTGGCTTCCTTTTAAAGAACCATAAAGACCATGCTGAGGCTCACAACCCGAACACAGCCCTGGACGGAGACACAGACAAGGACCCCGAGAGACCTAAGTCGACTCTATGGAGGAATATAACTTAAATCAATCAAATAAAGCTGAAGATCACAGTGGTCTATGAGGAATTCGAACATAACATAAAATCTAAAACATACATCACGAATTTGAAGCCGACTACTTATATATACCTCTGAAAGCTCTTCTACATCTCGATGAGTTAATGGACAAGACCCTAACTAACTTCTAAGTCTCAAATCAAAATATGTAAACATAAATTCAATAGAAAGGGGCCTCGACATGAGGACTCACCAATAGAGGCTGGATGCTAACTCCGAAACTGGCTAGTGACGGGCCGAGCCCGAAGATCGGATCTCGTGATTGTATGAAACGACATAACATAGAGTATGCGGCCGGGCACGTGGAATGTACCGAGTATGCCAAGTAAGTAAAACCTATTAAGTAAGTGCAAAATCATTAAAAATAGATAATATAAAACATAATCAAGATAAAATTCGATAGGGGTTGCATGTTATTTTCTAAAAATCATGATCTGAACATAATCGCATATCATAACCGATTCTAATACAACTCAAAGTCAAAACCACAATCAAGGGGCAAACCTAACATTAGGTCAAACCCGCTTAAAGTACATATATATCATGAATATAAACATACATAACGGAAATAATGAGGGATAATGGGAGACTCGTCATATAACCGAAATTATCATGACAGAGTTTATTTGGTCCCGACTACCACACTCAAGTGGGCAAATCCGTCTAAATTCATGCTAGGGCTAAAGACGCTACCATGATATAAATATCGTCAAGGCCCCTTGGGGTAGGTGCCTACAAAGGAGGTCCTGGGCCAATCGATAAAACCTACATTGGCTCGTAGTTCCGAGGCATAGGGTTGACTGACCCTTAGCCTAGTTTCCGATGCTAGACACTACTCCCAAAAATATGCATATGCCTTCTATCATTTTTCAAGGAAGTTGACCATCATCTGTTGACGAAGCCGAACAATCATATACATATAAAATTTGAAATCACACATGAGGAGCCTTGGTCAAACCATACCACAAGATGAAATACATTGGGAGTCTTGACTCCAAAATCATGTGATAAGCCAATTCATGAAATCATAAATCATACTTGAACATATGGACTTTCTCAATATTTAAACATGCTTGAAAATGTTTGATTCGCTGTTCATGATCTAGACATGGGCAACTTGGAAAAACATGCTTTCCATCATAAATATATCATCATGCTTGAACATACATCATAGATCTAAATTTTCATGAATTTTGATGGATGGGGACCATCATTTATAAAACTTGAAATACACATTCATAATTGGAAAACATTGTAAAAACTTGCCCATGAATCATAATTCAATAATAGAAACATGCTTAGATCATACCTCTTGGTAGAAACTAGAAATTTATGCACTGAAAGTTAAAACCCCAGGATGAACATGTAGATTCACGAATTAGAGAGGGATTGGGCAAGGGCAGGAACAAATTCACCCATTCATAACCCTACATACTCGAGAGAATCCGATACTACAACTTCTCCATTGCAAATAAGGAAGAATTATAAAGAACTTGGAAGGAATTAAGCTGATCACCTCTCTAGACTCCTAAGCTTGTACATGCATGAATGGGAATAGTTTTGAATGAACTTACCCCTCTAAAACTCACCATTCATAGCTTAAAATGACGTAGTTTAGGCCTAAGATCAGAATTACGGAAAAGCCCCTACTAAACTTCCGCAGAGAATAATTGCACGCTACCCAATGAGGGACCGGACGAGTCATTACCACCGGTCGCCCAGTCTTCGCCATGTTTACTGGCACATTGCCAACACTTCGACTGGGGTTCACCACGGGAATACAACGGTTCATTGCCAGTGACCACGACTCTTCAGGGCTGCCTCTCATCCTCTACACCGCCGTAAATACCAAGGGGTCATCACTGGGACACCACGACTGTGGTGCTCCCACAGCCACATGGTGAGGACTTGCTAAATGCACCGTCCAAACTTCCCTTCCTTTAACCATCCCTAAAGACAATCTTGCATTTTAATGAGTTAGGGGCCGAATTACCTACTCGTATCATGCCTCCGTGGTCACCAAACTTGAATTTCCATCTTGGCAACTCCCACCATGAGTCACTTAATCCACTGCGTGTCATCCCGACGGGTCACGATGACTCGTTTTGTGACCTAGTGCATAAAATCCTATTTTCTCCGTTTCAACACCGGCCTAATCTTTGGCCAGTATTAATAATATATCCTTGGGAACATTCTTCCTCAAATGTTGAAAATCAAAAAATCGTGAGAAACACAATCATCATATTCAAATACCGATCATATAAGCCGAAAATTGATGGAATGATCGATCGATTTGAACTACATGATCGAAGTGAATTCACGAATCATACGTACTTATTTTTACATGAAAGATACCAATGTACATGAGCTGAACATGAAATCGAATAGAGATTTAGGGAAAACTAATACCTCAAGTTGAAACCGAGCCGAATGGAATAGATGTGGGTATTTAGCCATCATATCTTCTTTGGCTTCCCATGTAGCTCCCTCAACATGTTGATTCCTCCATAAAACTTTAACTGAAGCCACTTCTTTGTTCCTTAGCTTACGAACATGCCGATCCAGTATCTCTACTAGAAACTTTTCATAACTAAGGCTATTCTTTACACCAACACTCTCCATCTAACAACCAAAGCTTGATCACCCAAAAACTTCATTGAGAGCGATACATTAAAAACAGGATGAATGGAACGCTAATTCTGAGGGCAACTCCAATTCATATGCCACCTTGACAACCCCTTTCACAATTCAATACGTGGCCAACAAAACGGGACTGAGTTTTCCTTATTCCCGAACCTCGCGCTCCCTTCATGAGAGACACCTTTAGAAACACCCAATCATCTACTTCAAACACAAGTTCCCTCCTTCTCACATCCGCATAGGACTTTTTGGCGACTCGAAGTTGTTTCCAATCTGTCCCTTATGAGTTGAACTTTCATAGCCTCATGGACATAATCCGATCCTATCATCGCAATCTCACCGACTTCAAACCAAACCAATAGGCGATCTACATCTTTGCCCAAAAAGAGCCTAAAATGAAGCCATATGAATGTTGGAATGGTAACTTTTTGTTATACGCAAAACTCAATAAGAGGGAAAATGATCATCCCAACTACCTTTGAATTCAATCACACATGCTCTCAAATATGTCCTCGAGAGTCCGAATAGTCCATTTCTCCACTGAGCATCAATTTGGTGGATGAAACGATGTGCTAAGCTTGACCAGTACCAAGTCCCTTTTGAAACAACCTCCAAAATTGGAGGTAAACTGAGTACCTTCTATCTGATATGATGGACAAGGGAACCCACATGAAATCGAACTAGCTCTTTTGATGTATAGTTTGGAAAAATCTCCACCGGACTGTGTTAGGTTTTGACCGCAGTAAAATGAAAGCAGCTTTGGTCAACCTGCCCATGACCACCCAAATGGAGTCATATCACTGTTGACGAGTGCGAGGTAACCCCGTGATGAAGTCCATACACTTCCCTCCCCCACTTCCAAGTGGTTACTGATGTCTTAAAGCACACCTCCCGATCTTTTATAATTTGGACATTTAGCCACAACTCCGCTATGTCGCTCTTTATGTCATTCCACAAATAGACTTCACGTAGGTCGCGCACATCTTGGTGGCACTGGATGTATCAAATATCTAGAACCACGAGCCTCATATAACATCTCGATTTCTAAATCATTAACATCCGGGGACATACAAGCCACCCCCGATATCAAAAGCACACCATCTCACCTCTTCGCAGAAGACCCTGTCTTCCGATTCTCAACGGCTTCCTTTAACTTTACCAAAATAGGGTCCCCGTCTTGTCTAGCTTTTACATCAGTCACCAAGGATGATTCTAATCCATTCGACAATAACACCGGCACGGTTGAGTCAACCAAACGAACTCCCAACCACGTAAGATGATGCACATCCTTCTCACCAGCCTCCTTCCTCCCCTCATATACATGGGACACATTCTCCATAGAGAGTCTACTAAGTGCGTCTACTACTATATTATCCTTACTCGGATTGTAAAGGACACTCATATCATAACCCTTGAGTAGCTCCGTAACCACCTCCTTGGCTTAGGTTTAGATCCTTCTGGATAAAAACATATTGTAAGCTCTTATGGTCCGTAAACACGCTCTACATGGACCCCTACAAAAGTGCTGTCTCAAAATTTTCAGGGAAATACTACCACGCCAATCTTCAAGATCATGGGTCGGGTAAATTTTCATGAACCTTCAGCCTGCCCTGGAAGCGCATGCTATAACCTTACCATGATACATTAACACACATCCAAGGCCGATCCTTGAAGCATCAAAATATACCACAAACCCGGTACCCCTTGGGTAGAGTTAACACAAGTGTTGAGGTGAGTTGGAGTCTTAACCTCTTGGAAGCTCTTCTCACAAGCCTCCACCATTTTTACTTCACTTTCTTTTGGGTCAATTCGGTCAATAGCACCGCAATAGATGAAACCCCCAACAAACCCAGATAATAACTAGCCAATCCCAAGATACTCCCCGATATCCTAAGGATTCACCGCTTTAAGCCACCTCTTCACCGCTTTATCTTCCGAGAGTCCACCTTTATACCCTCACTCGATACCATGGACCCAAAATGCCACTAAGTTCAACCAAAAATTCGCATTTACTGAATTTACACTGGCAATACTTGAGAGACCGTAGCACCACCTCAAAATGAGCGGCATGCTCCTCCTCGCTTCCGAGAATATTAAGGATTCATCTATGAACACAATCACGAACAAATTCAAGTATGGCTTGAACATCCCTTGCTCATCAACTCCAAAAGCCGCCAGAGCATTCATTAGTCCAAAAACATAACTACAAACTCGTAATGACCATACCAACCAAGGCTTTCGCGATCCCTCCCCGAACCCCGAGCCGACGGTATCCAAATTTGAGATCTATCTTCGAAAAAGCACTTGACACCCTGAAACCGGTCAAATAAATCATCACTCGAGAGTGGATACTTTTATTGATGGTGACCTGTTCAATTTCCACAATCAATACACATATGAAGAGAACCATCTTTCTTGCGGACAAAGAGAATCGGGTGCACCCCATAGGATTTGCTCACCGATGAACCCTTATCTAAAAGGCCTTCAATTGCTCCTTCAACACCTTTCACTCATTTGGGGCCATTATATAGAGGAATAGTTATAGGCTTCATATCGAAGAAGGTCAATACCAAAATCAATCTCCCACTGGAGTGGATTCCCTAAGAGATCATTTGGAAAGACTTTTGTATACTCACATACTAATCGAACTAATGGATAGCTTGGGGTCTCACAGCATCCTTAACCCTAACTAGATGGTACATGCAAATCCTTTGAGATCATCTTCCTATCCTTTAGGTAGGAAATGAAACGACCTACAGGAACGGCTGAACTACCCTTCCATTCTAAGGTCAAGCTCACCAAATTGAAACTCTACCATATGGGTTCTATAATTAACCGAGGCATAGCATGAAAATAACCAATCCATGCTGAGGATAACATTGAAGTCGGTCATGGCTAACTCTACTAAATCGTTGAGGTGATTCTCTCAAGGTACTGTGACCCATCTAGCTACAACTAAATCACCTACTAGAGTAGAGAACGAGAAGGATTCTCGACAAGATTTCGGGACCGACCGAAACTAATAGGGCACATAGGGCATCACAAAAATAAAAAGAATCCCCTGGATCTAACAAAGCATATACATCAAGGTGGAAACACGTAATATACAAGTGACTATGTCCGGGGAGACCTCCCGCTCCCCGGCGGGATGCTAGGCATAAAATCTCATGGCGCCGCTCCTCCATCTCTGGTGCAATAGAAGCCCTCCCGAACGGGGCGTGCTAGTGGAGCTTCAAGTAGAAGCTGGGCCTCAGCCCCTATCATGGCCCTATCTACCTATTGGGCAATCTCTGAGCATATGTACGGGATTCCCACACCCGAAGCAAGCACTTGTACCCGCCAAACACCGACTGTGTGTCTTCTAACAACTATCGCAACCGGGATACTAGGATTTGTGGGCCTACTACTCGGACTCTATAGCCTGATGCTCGCCCTCTCCGGTCATGCCTGCATATGGATTGCACAATTAAGGCTGATGATGCCATGGTTGACGACTGGTGGGGCTGCTGATGGTGTCCACCACTCCGGTTCCGCCGAAAGAACCCATAACTATCCGTCTTGGCCTCTCTTGGCCTCTCTCTCCCTCACATACACCGCCTATTTGTCGGGTGTACAAGACTATCCGAGGAAAATTCATATCCCGATGAAGCATCACAGTCCGACAATCCTTGTCTAGATAGTCCGCAACCCTATGAACAAACCTACTGACTCGAGTCCTCTAATAAACCACTAACTCAAAGGCATACGGACAGATGAGTGAACTTTAAGGAATTGATGTTGTGAGTTTACAAAGACTTCGATGCTTAACACTAATAAAATAGCATGGACTTAGGTATGTTTATATAGATATAAGACACTTTTTCTTTGGTTACAGGAGAAATAGGTGTCGGAGCAAGAATGTGCAAAAGATTGCCTGAAAAGTAGTGGGCCATTATGTCACAAGTTTCGCATTTGTTTAGGTTGATGCTAATAGCCATACTACAGATTCGAGAAGTTTAAGATGGCTAAGTTGGCAAGAGTGCATCCTAGCTGACTCTCAATACAAGTCATACAATTCTTTTACGGGCCACGTGTTGAGTAGTGGAAAGATTCGTAAGATTTGAGAACAAGAGTCACCCTACGGGATAGACAATACAAGTCTTGGCTTCAAGGTACGAGTCATACCATCGCCCTAGTGGAGAACTTCAGAAAATTGAGAATTCTCGTAGTCGACCAATGGAAGCACAATACTTATCTATAGGAAGTATGTATGGGTCATACCAAGGTCCAACACTTAGCCAAATCTGCAACAGCCAATGACATACGGAAGTGTGTACGACTCGTACAAACCTACTACGGGTCATAGGATTGGTCGTGACACACGACACGCTATGGAAATTCAACTTGTTAGCCTAGGAAAAGGATTCTTATGTCTGTATAAATATATTTTATGTTTTATTTTCATTAAAAAACATGAGATAACGATATAGAGAAGGAGAGAGGACGTGAGAAGTAGAGAGATAGAACATTGAGTTGATTAGCTTGTGATCAACCTTTTCTTGATTTCTTCTTGATCTTTGTGAATTATTCTTGAGAATTTCTGACATAATCAAAGATGTTTTTCTCTCATCCTTAATGTAAGTATTGATTTATGGAGTTTAATTATGAATGCAAATCACAACCTTGCAACTATGAGAGGCTAAAACCTTCATAGCTAGGGTTGTGGGAACCATGGTGAATTAACAAGCTAGGGTTACATAAAAGTGATTCAAAACCAATGCAAAACACTTGTATTGTATTCTCTTCATGCTTAAACTTTCTTTAACGGTGTACAATGTTAGACTTGCCCAAATTCTTTACTTGCTTGAGCCTTGAGAGAGGTAGAGATTAGGAAATGAGTATTACAACAAAGCCTTGATCTTGATGTTCGTTGTATTAACTTGAGCTATGGTCCTGTGATAGTTAAATTTGGGATATTGATAACGGTTAGTTTACAATTTCTCTATTAGTTCTCGAAATTCTGATTGAGTATAGTCATCTAATATGGACGAACTAGTCATTTGGATGAACCCTAGTTATCAATTCTACAAGTAAGCATTGGTGATGATCACGTATGTATACCCGAAGCATTTATGAACCCATCGGAACACAAAACCCTATTTATCTTTCATTCTTGATTTCAACCAAAATTTAACAGTTTTTTTTAATTATTGTTTTCCTTAGAAACCCCAATTTGGAGTAACTACCCAACAAGTTCACTTACTGGATTTAGTCTAGCTCTTCCATATTCTCATGGGTTCGACCCCAACCTCTAGTTGGTCTCTTTATTGACAACGTCCGCTTCATACTTTGGTAGGAGGTATGGTTTGAGCTTTATCAAAAAGTGGCTTCGTTGCCAGGAAATACCGCTAAGACTAAATTATTTGCTTGTATTTAACTTTTTGGTAGTTATTTCCTTATTTAATGTTTTCTTTTTCTTTTTGATACCCACAAAGTTGTTCGGTGAATGCCAAGCACTGAGTATTGGAGATCCCCTAATTCTCGTTGAACCCCAAAATAAGTCAATTACGTGAAAGGAAAACCAAGAACAAAGAGAGATGCCCGCATAGCTGAAGAAGCTAGGAAAGTCGAGCTAGCTCGGCAAGCTACACTTCAGGATGCGGAAGATGCCAAAGATGAGGTTGTTAATGCTGGTCTACATGGGAAGGGCAACAGAGATCATAGACTTTCCCTCAAGCTTCAATTATGAGGAATCTGCATTGATGAAGTTGCGTTTTAATCGGAGAAATTGTGCCACTACCACTGCTCACTGGGCTAAATTGCAATCATGAGCACCATGATTCAACCGTTAAACATGAAAGGGGTATTCATTGGTCATGCAATGATGACGCCAACCTGCATTTGATGAACTTCATTGGAATATGCAAGGCATACAAAGTTGCCCAGAGTTGGCCAAGATGCCATTAGGCCTTAATTTTCCCCTTAGGGAAGTTACTTTATGGTTAGCTGGAGTTGCTCAACGACTCCATAACCAACTCCGGAGGACTCAAGCAAGCCTTCTGGAGAGATTCTTTTTCCTCTAGAATGTTGCAGCTCAAAGGATGAGATCTACAATTTCTAACAACTCAAAACCGAGGCACCTCATGAAACCTGGCTAAGGTTAGAAAAGAAGTTGAAAAAGTGCCCGATCCATAAGATTCCCGTTGATAGTTTGTTGAAATTTTTTGCAGTCTTTAAATAATAGCACAAAAGCTGTGGTAGACACGATGGAAGGAGGAGCATTGGATGAGTCGCACTGGGAGCAAGCTGCTACTATCCTTGACAAGGTAACCAAGACAAACATGGCATGGCATACTAGGGAGGTAGATGCAAAGAGTTTACATATGTTGTTGGTTTGATCGCATACCAACGTAGGAGGAAGAAGAACATGACAAGCGCTGTCCTAATATGCGCACATTATTGGAATTTCTTGCAAAGCACATCATGAGAGAAGGAGCCAAAAGGTAAATGCAAGTGGGGACACAAGGATCGGAGTCGTGTGCATCACTCGATTTCGAGGAAGAGACAACATTTCCTAGACGCTCAAGTGGCGAAGCGAGCCAACGCCCTACCGTCTAGACAAGACAATTAGCACCGAGGTCTCCGGGAAACCAAGGTCAAAACCAATACAGAGACAACTACAACCGAAATGGGTACAAATATAGGAGCCGCGTAGTGAGGACGATGGAGAATGGAGAAGAAATGATGGCTATCGCAATGATCGGGATGGAGTTTATATGCCTCCCAAATGCACCCAGAGGAGGTTGCAGTCAAAATTAGAGAACATGATGGCCAAGATGCTAAAAGGTGAGGTCCACTAACAAGCAATTGAAGGAGATTTGCGGTGACATATCAAGTATGAGTCGAGAGTGGAATCTCATGCAACAACCATCACGCATTAAACAAAGAGTTTGGGCACCGTCGCATCACCAACCCTACACAAAAGGATACACTACCTAGAAACACCGGCTCAAAACCCAAAGAATGATAGCCACTGCATGGTGGGATTACTAGGAGTGGTAAGACTACGCTTGACTTCTTTTTTCGATTGTGGAAGGAGCGTAAGGAAAGAGAGCATAATTGAGGAGAATGAGAAGAGTGTTGAGATGGAGAATGCCGAGCGTTGTAGGCCCCGATAGGTGAGAAAGAACCGACATTGATCAAGGAGCCACTCAATTGTACCGAGCTATCTCGCGACCACCGCCATCGTTCCTCAAAGAATGATGAAAAGGCGGAAAAATGGTAACTTCAAGAAATTCTGCCACAAGTTAAGCAATTATCTTTGAACATACTATTGGTTGAGGCGCTGGAACAAATGCTCCGGATATGTTAAGTTTATGAAGGACTTGGTAACAAAGAACAGTCTGTAAGCTATGAGCCGGTAGACATTGTGGCCATCAATGTAGTGCCATAGCTACACGGGTCCTCGCTCAAAGAGCCGTAAGACCTATGCTTTCACTATACCTTGCACCATTGGTATTACTGTTCGCAAAGACACTTGCGATCCGGGAGCAAGCATCAATATGCCCTTGGAAGTATTCAAGAAATTGGGCTTAGGAGACCCCACACCGACCACTATGCTCCTACCGATGGCCGATAGAATTGTGAAGAAGCTAGTGGGGATCTTGTTTGATGTACTTGTTGCTGCAGAAATTCATATTCCCAAAGAAACTTCGTGATTTTAGATTGCGAGGTCGATTATGAAGTCCCCATCATTATGGGTTGACCATTCTCGCGATTGGGAGGGCCTTATTAGATGTGGAGGTGGGCCAATTGAAGTTCAAACTTAACAAAGAAGAGGTAACCTTGTCGGTCATTGCAAAGAACTCAAGGAATTCCAATGTAATCTCAACACTAAAGGATGATTCTCGAATAATTTGAAGAATTTCGAGTAGCCAAGAGATTCTGCGCCATACCACAACATTAAATCAGCGCTTGGGAGGCAACCCAAGTGGTGGCTTGGTGAATTCTGAGTAACCGAGCCACCTACATCGTGCCATGATGTTAAATCAAGTGCTTATTGGGAGGCAACCCAAGTGATTGAACTAATGTGTGTTCGGGGCAGTGTGGAAAACAAAAAACAAAGGAGGCGTAAAGACCGTTGAAAGCAATGCTACGACTCTCGCATGACTTCGTGACAAGATCATACGAGCGTAGCAGGAGGCGGCACGTTCGTAGATGTATTTCAAAGAAAAGACCTACGGTCATTATACGGGACTATACCTACCTTATACGAGCCGTATGGAAGGTACTCTCAGAGGGTGTCAAGTGTTTTTCAAAAATATGACTTACGGGTCCAAGGGATGAGTCGTAGGGGTTTCCTAAGACTCGTGGTAATGAAATGTGATGGGTCAAAATCTTTAACTTACTTCCGACCTACCCTGATTTTCAAATATTCCTCTCACTTATTTTAAACCCTAATCTAAAACGACCCCTTTCCCACACAAACAAAACCAAAGCACGAGCTTGACCTACGAATCCATCACATCCATAACTTAAAAACAAAGAACAAACGAGCAATTTGTTACTCAAATTGGCATTTGAACTCTCACATTCCCGATTACAATAAGTAAACAATCAAAAAGTAAGTCTATTGATTTATTATAGTTTGAATTATGATTCTCAAAACCCCGTGAGTCATTGTTTTTGCTCAAAAATCAAAGAGACAAACCCATCAAGGGTGTTATTGGACTATGTGCGACCGGGGAAAATATATTTTTAGTGATGAACTTTGCATTGTAATATCTAAAATTGAGTTACAAAGAGGGTGACTAAAAAGGGAGGGATGAGTAGTGTTAAATTGATTGAATGACACATGCCTAGAACCGGGAAATTTTGAGTACCTAAATCATGAAAAAGAATCCTATAAATGAACCAAAATTAGTCAAGAAAAGAGGCACGAAACACGCATTGTTGCTTGTCACTACGAGTCGTACCGTGTATCTTGCTATCAAAAGCTCAAATGTGGCCAAGCTTAGATAAGGCAGAAAGGTCCTTCCTAAGGCCCGTGGAATCGACTATTTGCCGTACCATGAGTCATGGAAGAATACAAAGAAAATGGCAGTGGTAGGGGTAGGTTTCGTGACGATCAAGGTACGGTCGTACCTCGTGGTACGAGTCATACCAAAGGAGTCGTAATGTGCATATGTAATTGCTGGACCTCATACGAGTCGTACCTCCATGGTACGAACACTGCACGTTGACCTGGTTGGACACCGAAAATTTCTTTTCCTGGCTTTTCTTTCTCCGATATGGAATTCTAACTCACTTCTCTACGTGAAAAATGACAATGAACCGCAAAGAATCCAAAGCAACTGCCCGAGAACATTACATGATGAAACATAAGGAGTTTGAGGCCGAGCAAGCAGTAACTCGCTAGTGGTTCGCTGAGGAGTACCAGGTTAATACATCGACACCGACTGTAACCGTAACAACTAGGACAAAGAAAAAGCTAATGCTATACAGCTTCATCGCCATTATTCGCCCAAGCTCCCCAATATGAGGAGGAAGCTAGGAGAAGGTAAATCAGGAGTCAGAAATGACTCAAATGCAGAAGAAGGGTTTGAGGAGACGAACCCGAAGAGGCAAAGTGGCGCGATGACTTAGAGGAGGAGGCTCATAATGCTGCGCAAGAACAAACTCCATCTGTAGAGAACCGCATTACTTCTATGGAGAGTGTCGAGCTAGGAGAAATTAATGAGAAAGGCACTTCTTTCACCATCAAAACAAGCCAAGGCAGAGCATCCAAGAAGAACCGCGGATCCTCACAAACTCATTGAATGAAGTTGAGGAGATGACGCAGATAATCAACTTTTATGGCTTCGAGTGGATGGCCAAGACTCCAAATTTCAGTATACCATAGAATTGGTTCGGGAGTTCTATGCCAACTATTTGGCCACCATGGAACAAAAGGCTAAATAGGGTAGGAAGATAAAGACCATCCTGACTAGAGAGTGTTCTGTCCGAGGGCGAGAGGTAGACATAATGCAGCGCATCATCTCGCTGGTTCTGTGGCGGGACCAGCGCTTGTTCTACACGGATGATGCCGGAGTATGATTACCGTAGAGAGCAAAAGCAAATCGCATTTGGGATTGCAGAGAGGCAGAGGGGCAAGCTGCAATGGTTGGTAGGTATGATTGCTGAGGATAAGGAGGAAGCCGAGTGGGTTACTGGTGGAAAGCAAAGACAAAGAACTCTACTAAAATTCATATAGAAAAAACATATTGACACTAGTACACCACCGGTTAGCACCTATAGTCAATGATAATACATTGAGTGCATCATAGCAGTTTGGTGGCATGACTCATGTCCCGATATCCTATCAACATCCCAAGGATCATCGCAAAGGAGATAAGAGAGCTGGCAAAGGGGATTGAGCACTACCATCGCATTCCCGAGTCTTGTATTTAGGCTATGCACAGAGGCAGGTGCCAATACGATGGGGTGAGCAAGATTTGATCAGAGGGCAAAGGATAGAAGATATCGGTCTTATCCGGGGAGATTGGGAATGAACCCGGTGAGTCGAGCCCGGCTTCCCACTGTGTGAGAGGTTCCATCGGTCCAAACGTAGGGGACACACAGGAATGCCACCACCTGGGAGATGCATCAAGACACCGGCTATAGATTCCGCCAGCCCGTAGTCAGCTCCTAGCACTTCAATTGCCACAAATTTCAGCTCAAGACTGATCCAAGAGGGCACACCTTATGCCCTAGAAATCTCCGTAAACTAGCCAAGATTGACCATGGCTGAAAGGAAAATTCAGGCTATGATGGAAAATGTGAAGCCATGGGTCAAAGAAGAAATAGACTCAAAGCAGCCTCAGGCCTTACATGCTCGCTTGGATGAATTTGAAAGTCGGTTCGAAAGATGCGTATGGTGGAGCGCATGTATACTAGTAGTATTCGTGGAGGAGTTGGGGGCTTCTGAGCTGGGCAGCTGTTGTCATCATGACAACCTAAAACTTTCCGTCAGTCTGCACTTCGATGAAGGGCCGATGAGGAGATTGATTTGGAGGCTAATTGGGAGCCGACGATGCTCTTCGAGATAAGGGAAAGAAAAGAGCTTCCGAGGATATTGGAAAGGAAAGTTTGAGGAAGGAAAGGAAGAAGGAGAAATGAGAACGCAAGCGAGCTAGAGCAGAGAACCTCGCGTACTCATGACTCACAATTGTCGAGCTACGCGTGAGTGAGCTATGAGCAGTAGCTCCACCATGCTCGCCCGATCTTGGTGCTAGTGGTCGTGACTTTCGGGTGAGCCACCTTCAGCCTCGATTAACACAGAGGTCGTAGCGGCCAAGAATACCGAGGGGTAACCACTCCCCCCGTGGATACTTCCCAATGAGTGCGCCGGTCACCGCTAGCACCATGATTACAATAGAGGTACTTCCTCCACAGATAACAGAGCAATCAGAGCACTACTGCATGTTCCCTTCCCTATGTTCTTGTATTTCATGCTTCGGGTACAAAGCTCAATTTTTAAAAGGGAGGTGTACTTGCAATTTTTTGGGATTTCTAGATTCATTCAACGGTTTTTCTTGTCGTGTTTCTTTTCCTCGGGCATTCTATCTAGTAGAATCGCGATGCTTAGGATTTTATTTTATTATTTTGTGATTTTTTGATTAGGAAATTACTTAGGAGTACTCATCCAATGAAAGTGCACTAGTTTTGGATTTTTGAAGAAATTAACCCTTTTTCAAAAAAAAAAAAATTTGATGCATTAGCTACAGGTTTCGTGATCGCATGCATGATTTCTGTGGCTCTTTTTTTGTCATTTAGTATATTAGAATGAAGATTCTTGTTAAGCCATGTGTAAACCAACATAGGTAAAGGGAATATGTCATGTGCCATGAGGAGTGAGGTGTAATACTTAGTTTAGCACTATGTTGAAGATCTAGAACTTTCCCCGGCTGGTCTTTGCATAGGCTAAGGATGGTTAGTCTGGGATATGATCATAGGACATTCTTTGTTAAGCTCAATTTATCCTAAATAACCCTACCAAAAATCATATGATACCCCGATCCCAATTCTTGAGCCTTTAATAGACCAATTTTCTTTGAATAACCGAAGAATCGTACCCATTTTTTATAATGAACCTATTTTGGCCCCGGGTCCTTCCTTGGATATAGTGAACCTTAACATAGGAAAAATGCATAAGTATAGGGTGGCTAGAGTAGGGTTCATAGAATGGTGGGAACGAGAATAAAGGGAAAGAAAAGAGAAAAGGTTAAAAATGAGGTGTGGTGTGGCCGAAAAAGAGAGTTGATAAAGTTGAAAATCTTGAAAAAGAAAATTCATAAGAAAAAAATATAAAATGCTTGAAAATTTTGAAACACTACACCCATACAAATGCACATAAAGAGGTAAAAGGGAGGAAAGGAATGAAAAGAATAGAGGGTGAAATAGGTGAATGGTGAAGTCAATGTATGTAGTGCTAAGGAAGGGATAGTCACTCAAAAATCTCTTATATTTATCATGTCCAGCCCTAGAGCATACATTACAAGCCACAACAAGTCTTATAGTGATCCTAATCCACTATCCGACGTACCGAAGTAGAGAAAATACGGGATAGCCTATGGTATTCGATACATAGTACTTGAAACTTTTGTGAGAGTGAGCGTTCCCGTTGTTTAGTCCCATGCAACATCCGACACTATATCTGGAGTGGGGACTTCATTTGTTGTGAGGGTACATGGATTATTTACTTTTACCATTGTCCGTGTGGAAAAGGCCGGCGATGACTTGATTATCTCATGATATCTAGATGACATGTCTTGATCAATAGCATGTTTTATGGTTGCTTATACTACATTAGCTGATGTTAGTTCATGGAAAAAGGGTCAAAAGTTGTTGAATGTATAGTGCAAGTTTTGTTTGGTATTAGCTATAGTGTCCTCTAGGCTTATTTTCTAGTTGAGCGTCTATTTAGTTTTTCTTTCTTTTGCTCGAGTACATGCAAAAGTCTTAAGTCGAGGGTGTTGATGTGTTGTGAGTTTGGACTTTCAACGCCAAAACTAAGAAATTAACATGGACTTAGGTATGTTTATATGGATATAAGGCACTTTTTGTTTGGTTGCTGTGACAAATAGGTGTTGGAGAAAGAATGTGAAAAAGATAGCCCGAAAGTGCAGAAAATTGGCTTAAGTCACAAGTCTCAATAAGAGCCGTAGGTTGATGCTACGAGCCATACTGCAGATCAAGAGAAGTTTCAGATGGCTAAGTTATGAAGAGTGCATCCTACGAATCTCGGTAGGATTTGTATAATGCTTGTACGGGCCATAGCGTTGAGTCGTGGAAAGATTTAGAAGATTTGCACAAAGAGATGACCCGATATGGATAGACAGTACAAGTCGTGGCTTCAAGGTACAATCGTATTAAATAGAACTCGTGAAGAACTTCAAAAAAATTGAGAATTCCTTGAGTCGACCATGAAAGTACGTATGTCTATGAAGTATGTACGAGTCGTACCAAGGTCAAACACTTAGCCAAATTTCAGCTAGCCAATGACATACAGAAGCGTATATTTACCCATACAAACCTACTATGGGTCGAGGATTGGTGTCGTAGGAATGATCGTGACACAAGCGGCATCAATTATGGAAATTCACCCCCGTTAGCCTAGGAAAAGGATTTTTATGTCTCAGAGTAAATATGTTTTATGTTTTGTTTTCATTAAAAACATTAGATAGTGATATGTGAGAAGGAGAGAGGACGTGAGAAGTAGAGATAGAACATAGAATTGAGTTGATTAGCTTGTGATCAACCTTTTCTTGATTTCTTCTTGATCTTTGTGAATTGTTCTTGAGAATTTCGGATATAATCAAAGAAGTTTTTCTCTCATCCATAATTCTAAGTATTGAATTATGTATTTAATTATGAATGCAAATCAAAACCTCGCAACTATGAGAAGTTAAAACCTCCATAGCTAGGGTTGTGGGAACTATAGTGGATTAACAAGTTACGGTTACATAAAGTGATTCAAAACCAATGCAAAACACTTGTATTGTATTCTCTTCATGCTTAAACGTTTCTTAACGGTGTACAACATTAGGACTTTCCCGAATTGTTTACTTGCTTGAGCCTAGAGAGGTAGAGATTAGGAAAAGATAATTACAACAAAGCCTTGATCTTGATGATCATTGTATTAACTTGAGCTGTGGTCACAGGATAGTTAAATTTGGGACATACTGATAATGGTTAGTTTGCAATCTCTCATGAGACCTAACCCGGTGATTGAGTATAGTCATTCAATAGGGACGAACCAGTCGTTTGGATTAACCCTAGTTATCAGTTCTACAAGTAAGCATTAGTGATGATCACGTATGTATACCTGAAGCAGTTATCAACACATGGAGAATACAGAACCCTAGTTATATTTTCTTCTTGATTTCAACAAAAATTTTAACAGATATTTTTAATTATTTTTTTCGTTAGAACCCACAATTTGGAGTAACTACCCAACAAGTTCACTTATTGGCTTTAGTCAAGCTCTTCCATATTTCTTGTAGGCTCGACCCCAACCTCTAGTTGGGTTCTTTATTGACAACGTCCGCTTGATACTTCGATACAAGGTATGGTTTGAGCATTACTAGGCATACTCCTAGACCGTCATCTTTCCCTGTTTTAGATTCACGAACTCGACCACCTTTAGCTCCCTCATCTAATGAGGGAAGAACCGATCTAGAAAAGCGGCATGAAACTCATCCCAACTAATAGGGCCTGCTCCGATTTCCCTACTATCCTTCCACTGTTTGAACCAAATGTGTACAACCCCTTTAACTAATATGAGGCCAAATCGGCACACCCCTCCCCAGTCACCCCCATAACCTGGGTGATCTACAAAATCTCGTCAATAAACTCATATGGATCCTCGTCCACTTTTGACCCAAGGAACATTGGAGGGTTCATTCTTAGGAAATCTATGACTCGTGCTGCCGCCATATTCCCATTCTGGAGAACATGCGTTATCGCCTGCTGATTAACCTAGGCGGTCAAGGCTTGTGCTAGCATCTGAATAGCTACCCTAAATTCAGCGTTGGCAACAATGGAATTTCCATTTCCATTTCTTCTACCATTAACTCTACGGGGAGGCATGATTCTGCAAACGCGTATAGCATGAGTTAAAAGCATAGAGAGACATTTTTCCGCACAACATAGATCATGAAAGAAGGGAACATTTCCTAAACGTCTCATAGTCTCTTCGTCAGAAGTGTGGTGTGCTTCACACCCATGAAAAAGACTCTACTTAACACGACTTTCATACACCCTAGGAAACTTCAAAACCTATTGCTCTGATACCAAGTTTGTCACGATCTGAACATGGGCCTAGATCGAGACACGGGACAAGGAACCCCAAGAGACTCCAAGTCGACCCATGGCATGAACGTAACTTCTAACTCAATCAAATAAAACGGAATATTAGCATAATATTCATAGAGGAAGTCTAAGTATAACATAAAATCTGAACATACAACACGAATCTGATGCTGACTACAATCTACGTTTGAAAAGCCTCTACGTCTGATGAGTTGATGGGACAAGACCCCAACTAACTCTCTAAGTCTGAAATTAAAAATATGTAAGCATAACTAAAAAGAAAGGGGCCCTCGATAGATGAGGACTCGCAAATAGAGGCTGGATGCTAACTTCATAACTAGCTAGTGACGGGGCTGAGTCTGAAGATTGGATCCTGTATCATGAAATGATACATCATAGAGTATGCGGTCAGTACGTGGAATCTACCGAATATGCAAGGTAAGTAAACCACTAAGGTAAGTAAAATCATTAAAACATGCATAATATAAAACATAATCAAGATAAGAATCTGAGAGTAGGGCTTGTATGCTATTTTCTTAAATCATGATCTGAACATAACTGAATATCATAACTGACTCGAATGACCCAAAGCTAAAAATAGATAATCATAAGTTAAACTTGAACATTGGGTCAAACCTGCTTAAAGTACATATATATCATGAATGATAAACATGCATAATTGAAATCATGAGGAACAATGGGAGACTCGTCATATAACCGACATTACCACGATTGAGCTTATGTGGTCCAGACTATCACACTCAAGTGGACAAAGCCGTCTAAATCCTTACCAGGGCTAAAGACGCTACCATGATATCGATATCAAGTTGAAGGCCCCTTGGGGCAGGGGAAAACTCACAAAGGAGGTCCCAAATAATTTGATCATACCTACGTTGGCTCGTAGTTCTGAGGCATAGGGTTGACTGACCCTTAGCCTACTCGGTGCTAGACACTACTCCCAAAAAAACGCATATGCTCTCCATCGTTTTTCAATGAAGCTGACCATCATTTAGTGATGAAGCTTAATAATCATATACATATAAAATCTGAAATCATACATGAGGAGCCTTGGCTCAAACCATACCACAAGCTGAACATAATGGGGAGTCTTGACTCCAAAACCATGTGGTAAGCTAATTCGTGAAATCGTAAATCATACTTGAACATATGGGCTTTCCCAATACATAAATATGCTTGAAAATACTTGATTCACTTGAAAACATGATCTTAGACATGGGTAACTTGAAAACATGTTTTTCATCATAAATATCTCATCATGCTTGAACATACATCATAGATCTAAATTTTCATGGATGGGCATAATAATTTATAAAACATGAAAACATGATTCATAATTGAAAACATTGTAAAAATTTCCTATGAATCATAATTCAATAATAAAAACATGCTTAGATCATACCCATGGTAGAAACTTAGGAAATTCATGAATTGGGTTAAAACCCCATAGGATCAACATATAGATTTTCAAGAATTAGAGAGGTATTGGGCATGGGTGTGAACAAATTCACTCATTTATAACCCTACATACCTGAGATAATCTGTCTGATTTCCAAGGAAGAATAGAGAAGAATTTTGAAGGAATTAAGCTTGATAACCTCTCTAGACTCCTTAGTTTGCATGCATGAATAGGAATAGCTTAGAATGAAATTACCCCTATTAAAACTCACCATTAATAGCTTAAAACAACATAGTTTATGCCTAAGGATCATAGGAATTATGGAAAAGACCCTACTAAACTCATAGAGAAAAACAGACTGTCAGTCTCAACAAGGGGCTGGATGAGTCGTTACCACTGGTCGCGAGTCGTCGCCACAAGTCATCAAATACACTGTCAAGACTTCAACTGGGGCTCACCACGGGGAACATAACGGGTCATTACTGGTGACCACGACTCGTGGTCACCTCTCGTCCTCTACATTGCAAGAAATACCAAGAGGGGTCACCACGGGCGACACCACGACTCATGGTTCTCCCAACGAGTCATGGTGAGGACCCGTTAAGTGCACTATCCCAAACTTCCACTTCCTTCAACCATCCCTGACCATGGCTGACTAAACGAGTCATGGGGCTGACCATGACTTTTGGTCATTCCCGTGGTCACTCAAAACTTAAATTTCCATCTTAAGTCAACCTCCTCACCACGAGTCATTTAACGACTCGTGGTCATCCTAACGGGTCACAGGACGACTCATTCTGTGACCTGGTGCAGAAAATCCTATTTTCTCCATTTCAAATCTCGGGTCTGATCATAGGGCTTTCAGGGTATAATAATGAGGCTCCACTGCTTTTTCTCCAAACCTTCTAGCAAGGGCTCCCTTGGCTGATGAACATTGTCCTTTTGTTCATTTTTGTAGTCGCTTGAAACCCCTGTTAGCTACCTCTATTTTCTTTTCCTTTGTCATCTTCTGATGCCATGATACCTGCTAATCACAACCAAGAGCTCACTAGATTAGTTCATGAATAAAAAGGCTAGCTAATTAGGTGTAACGGGTGCAAAATGACCCCACACTTTCCGCTAACATACTCGTGAGAATTTGTCAAATAGGGTACTCAAGATTTCCCCCATTAGAATCTTGTCAACATCCAAATTATTCATTAACTTCACATTACAACCAATTTCATGAATTTTTTCACCTCTTCTTATTTCATCTTTTTTTCTTTTTCTTTACAAGAATGCCTCACCTTGGACATTCCTTTCACCTTCTCACCTTTAATTCATAATTCAAGTAACCCACGCAGGGAAGTAGTTGCAATCAATTCATTCAATAACCGACATGAAATTTACTGCAATCCATAATGAATTAACATGAATTTTTCAACAACTGAAGATTCTTCACATTCAAGAATTTAAGAATTATGCACTTTCTCTCTCTATAATCAACGTTCTACCCACCAAATTCATGAAATTAAATTCATCAACCCCCTTCATCTCCAGAACATCAAATCACTACATTCAACCAAAAATAAGCAACCCAACAAGGATAACACACTATCATAGAAGAATTTAAGAGATTAAAGCTAATAAAACCCACATTATGAAATTCAAGCTTTTTACCAATAATGGTGATTTCGAGTCTTTAACTTTGAGAAGAAGGATATGAGCACATGCTTTTTACACTAAAAACTAAGAGAGAAGAAAAATAATTACTTGAGTTTGAGAGATTAGCTTCACCAAGCTTTTTAAAAAACAACAATGGGGGGAAAAGGGAGAGGGAGTTACGAGTTAGGTGAGGGAAGAGAGAGAATTTTGCTGCTGTTTGTTTTTCACTTTTAATTAGAAAGGATGAATGGGGATTTAAAATAAAAGTTTGGGGCGTGGGTTTTTGGTAATTTTAAGGTCGTTGGGTCAAATTTGACCCATTGGAACAAAGTGTCCACCCCTGGCGCTGCGCGCTAGTCACCCGTCACACATTTAGGAAAAAAATTTCTTCGTGGATTGGGTCTGGTGCGGCATGCCACCCATAGCACCAACTTGAAATTTGTTTCTTTTCTGAGGACAACACTTGGCGCCCCACGCTAGGTATCTCACCTCAGAATTAACCTTTTTCAGCTCATTTTCCTCATTCTTTTTTACTCCAAAGCCCTGTTCATCTCTGCTAAACCAAAAAATATTAGAAAGATGGGTTGCCTCCTACCAAGCACCGTAGTTACAATCATGGCATGACATTCACGGGTTGCCTCACGTTCAGCACCTGATTTAACATTGCAGCACGACAAAAGTCACTCTCACTCCTTCATTCGAGTTAAATAGTTAGTATCCTAAAATATGTTATTATTCTCATTCAACACATGCTGCTCAACTGCCTGCATACACCCTCTAGGATCTATAGTTGGCTTCACTGTGAAGTCCTCATAGTGAGGTGGCATCCTTGCTGCTCCAAACACATCAAAACCTGCTTCCTAACCATCCACAGTCTAGTGGGCTGCACAACATTTGTCTTTGGTATTTTTTGTGCATGGATTACACCAAAATGAGGGGAACTGCTGCATCTGCATTGTAATCTAGGATTATGAAGTCCAAAAATAAAATGAAAGGTCCAACATTAATCAATACATTATGATTTCATCAGGATAAGCAAGAGACCAGTAGGCAAGCTGCAAAGTTACTATGGTAGGACTTGGTTCACCTAAACCTAAAATCTTAAACAAGGATGCAGGGCTCAAATTAATGCTCGCACCCAAGTCACATAGTGCTGAACCAACTTCTTTGCTCCCAATAGCAACTGAAATAGTGAAGCTCCTGGGGTCTTTCAGCTTCTTTGGAATTTTGTTCTCCACCCGAGTACTGCACTCTTCCGTGAGAGCCACAGTCTCAAACTCCATAAGCCTCCTCTTATTTTCCACAATATCCTTCAAATACCTATCATACTTCAAAACTTCCTGTAAAAGCTCTACCAATGGCTAGTTAACATGTAGCTGCTTCAACACATCAAGAAATTTCTAGCAAGTTGTGTCCTCCTTCTTCTTCTTAAACCTTTGTGGAAATGGAAGAGGTGATCTGGCTTCTACCAACTTTGTCTTTGAGTTGCTTGACTCACCAACCTCCTATTTGGACATCATGAACTGCTCTTCATCAACTTTCTTATCTCTGGGGATCACCTCACCTAGCTCTTTACCATTGCGCAATGAAATTACACTCACATTTTCCTTTGGGTTCTTCTCGGTATTACTTGGAAGTGTCCCTTACAGTCTGTTAGTCTGTTGAAGGGCCAATTGCCCCATCTGTCTCTCCCGCTTGTGGATGGACTTCCGCATCTCATTAACCATCCGAGTCTATTGAACCATCCACTACTTCATTGTTTCTTCTAATGAACTGCTCAGCTGCTGGCCCTAAGGCCTTGGATAGGTGTTCAGGGGTCTTTGCAAATTCGGATTCGCTCCCCATGAGGGGTTGGCTGCATTCCTATACTCCGGTTGTAAGTATTACCTACAAAACCTCCACCATGACCTTGTTGTCCTACAAAATATACAGACTCTGGGTTTAGTGGACAACCTGAATAAGCGTGGCCTTCTACACACACTTCACATGATGCTGGTGGAGTATGGACCTGATGGACTGATCACGGGAAAAAATATAGGGCCCGTGATACGCTTTATAGCTTAAATTAGTCGTGTTGTCTAAGCTATTTGATACATTTTCATGTGATTTTATATA
>JACEIK010001345.1:0-69024 GCA_018107945.1 Datura stramonium
TGACTACACGCAAGTGCACGTGGTCGAACAAGTAGTAAATGACTCAAGTAAGCCAAGTATCGATCCCACAGGGACTGGACTACGGGGCAAATCTACTCAATTGTCAATTAACTGTAACTCTAAAAATGCAGACAACAATGTAAAGAAAAGTTTTTATATTTTGTTTTCTAAATTTGCACTAAGTCTAAAATGAATATATAGTTGAGTCTAAACTATGAATGTGAGCATGCTGAGGCTAAAACGAACATGTAGAAAAATAAGTTATCGATACAAGTGGTTAATCTTTCTTCCGGTTTCTAGTCGGAACTTATGCCTATGGATTAAAACTCTCGTATTTAACCCAACTTAAGAATCGAATATAGCGCTTGAGTCTCGAACTATGAATGTGAGCATGCTGAGGCTAAAACGAACATGTAGAGAAATAAATTATGGATACAAGTGGTTAATCTTTCTTCCGGTTGATAGTCAGAACTTATGCCTATGGATTAAGTATTTAACCCAACTTAAGAATCATGAACCTTCCACCTACATTTCTTGATAAGAAGCAATTCATGTTCTAGCCATACAAACCGATTCCGTGATCGACTAATACGACTTTCAAGTATATTTCTATCCCATGTAAATCAATTTTCAATTTTCCTAAACTAAGAAAAAGATCATATCCTATTAATTCACAACTTTCCAATTTCGTGCTCTCTCGAGTGAAACCGGACTTTTAGATGTACATTAACATTGGCCACACATTAATGTAGTAAGAACAAGAATTAATAGAACAACCATGGAAGAAAGATGAAAAAACCAAATGATCAACAATCACATTTCAATACAATTGTTCTTAACCCCACTAAGAAGTGAATTAGCCGCTCATTTGTGGATTAAACATCATCAAATGAGTGTAAATCATACAAACAATTGAAAGAAAGGAGAAAGAGATAGAGAAAACCCTAAGAATTTCATCCTCAACTCACCGTAACCCACGTTTGCTCCACCAAGTCAGAATAATTAAAAATGAACCTAAGTGTTCTATTTATACCGGTGGAAATTTTTCCCCAAATAATAGTAACGTGTCACGGAGTGCATCGCGAGCACCGCTCCGTGGGACACCTGCCGCAAACGCTGAAGCTCTCTCGAATTTGGTCGTCTGTATTTCACTCCCAACGTGGCACGGCATGCACCTGACAGCTCAACTAACGTGACACGGCTGGCAAACGCGCACCTTCACCGGAATTTCAAGTTCCGTGTAATTAGGTCCAATGTGCCACGGAGGCAACGCTGACCTTCTCTCGGAATTGTTACAATTTAATCCTCCCATTTAATGCCTGCGATGGCAAGCTGCGGACACGGCTCCATCACGAGCTCCCTTTACTCATTGCTTCCTTGGCCTTTCCTTGCTCGCTTCCGAGTCCATTTCCGATTCCTTCCAACATGCATCTTAGCTTCATAAAATTACATTTTTCCTGCAAAACAACGCTAATCATGTTGGTTAGTATAATTCACACTTTACTACAATTTACATGAGAATGTACAAACATCGTTAGATAAACAAGACAAAATGACGCATTTGAGTATCACTTGGGCATATAAATATGCCCAAGATCAAGTCGGTATGATCCCTTTCTTTTAGGAGTTGAGATCTAGCTACCACACCCCACCTTGGGAGGCATGATTGACACCTAATGCCATACTGCAATCTAGGGCCGACTGAGCCGCGCATAGGCACCTCTCGTGCCTACCAATGACTCAAATCAAGAAGAAAAATAATATATCTCGGGCTTATAAGCACAAACTCTCAGCCGACAAGGCCATGTAGCACCCGTAAAAAACAAACAACTAAACTAACATAACAATAATAGAAATCTTATGTGTTTATACATCACCATGTTGTTCAGTTATACCGTATGAAAACAAGGGCCTATACTTGTCCCCACACGGCCAACGATAAAATAAGACATACATAGCCCACACGGCCAACAACAACCATCTAATCAATATTGTCGTTTTTACAAGCTCTCTAGGAGTGAAAAATATTGATCGGGACAAGGTCTCTACTTACCCAAATTCTATACAAATAAAAGACAAATAAAACTTACAACCCGGCAAACCCGAATGAAAGGAGCTAGCCGATTCACACTAAAATGCTAACGACGGTCTTGAACTTTGTCTATCTAAACTTGCAAGAAAGTATTTAGTGTCCCATAGTTGGGCATCGTGAAATATGTACCAAATATGTAAGGCAGTAAATAAGGCTGAATATAAACTCGATAAAGAACTAAAATCAATAGCAAGAAGGGGCGTAAGATAACCCGTAGTTTCACCATACCCGCATCTAGTAACTCACTACACGTATATGAGTTGAAGCTATACAACTATACATTCATAAGCTATGGCTAACAATAAGTATACAAACAAGAACCCAACCTGGCCCCATAAGCTTGAAAGGTACAATCATCATAGACATAATCTACTTGGGCCCCATGTTCTCTACAGTGTCAATCACTTCATATAAATTCTCATTTCCTTGCAAGTAACTATCATTGTAACTATATCTCGAGCCTTCTGGGAATAATATGAGCCATCTAGGCTCCTCAAATCGACCGCGGGATTGGCTCAATTGAGGGTCGTGATGCCACTACGGTACAAAGGAGTATGGAGGTGACTAACTCAATACGGTCCTCACGGCTCAATCTAGTCCTTCTAGACATCATATTGCTCCCGCGAAAGTATGTAGGTATCTCAATACGGCCTCACTGGCCAACATTGTCCCTTCGGATATCACATTGCTCCCATGGTATACGGGTATCTTAATACAAAATTCTCACAAAATTTCAACTGGGTCCCTTCGACATCATGTTGCTCCTGTGGAGCATACGGGTATCTCAATATGTCCCTCACGCCTCAATCGCCCTTCGACATTATATAGCTCCTCGCAAGCATAGCCCCATAGGCAACAAAACATTCCGCAACTCCAAACATCATATGCGTAAACCAAGATAACTAAAGAGTTGACTCTGTTGAGGGTTCCTATGTCATCGTTGAGCCGTCTCAATTCTTTTTTTTTTGGCAGCGCTTGACCACAATAGGTGGCTCGAGTACTACGTATACCTAGGTCATATTAAATCTAAGACAAACGTACCTGTCGCAGGGATAGACCATAATACCGAGGGCTCCAGTTCGTCAACGTCAATCTAGTTTGTCCTGACAACATATAGCCCTGAGCAATCCGTAGCCCGTATGTATGCTTAGGCTTATCCCTTCTAGGCAAATATATACATAGTCATCTGTATGAGTAGGTTGGGGTGTTGGCGCCGCATCTAATCAAGTAATAAGTCTCTGTATCTAATGCCCTGTCTGACTTATACAACCGGGATGACTTCCCCTGGGCGAGCACTAAGTCGACTGGGACTACCACACGACAAGATCCAACTATATGAAAGGCTATCACTCATTTCACTAGGCAACCCTGGCGCCGTTAACTCTAGGATAAGACCATCCTCTGCTCAAACACTCGCCCCTGAGGCATCAAGGTACCCCAACGGCTCTCTAGGAAAACTCGCTAACAATACAAAACATCAAACTGAAATTTATATCGGCTCCGGGTGCGCCCACACTGTCCAACTTACCAAATCAGGCTCCGCAGCCAACCATAAATTTCCCTTTTAAGGCCTTGATGGATAAAGAAATATTAGAATTCTACTAATACTATGAACAAAAGAATTGAGGAGTTCCTATGACACGCCTAGCGTGAGTCACACTTAATATACTCTCTTTTCCTAAAGGATACCGCAACATGCTCTCAATACGTTTTCTAGAAGCTAACCACAACGTATATAATCATAGTCTATTGACAAAGAACTAATAACAATATACCTCGATCCTTATTTACTACCGTGGGGCTAATTACAAGATATAAACTTATTATCTACCTGCAAAATAAATAATTACATAAGACATAGGATCATTGTCTTGTTTCAAAGGCGAAGGTCATATCACTATATGAAGAGAATAACTTGCCGAAGAGATAAGTCTTACAATTTCGAATATTGATTCGTCACCCGAACGCTTCAACTGAGCCGCAATTCCACTCACTCTGCAACCTTTACGCTGAGAGAATAAAGCTATTTCAATAATAAGAGCTCGCACACAATGATATCTTTCAATAATATTAACTATAATTCAACTCGTTTAACTCAGCCAAAACTCACAATTTCTGAGATTTTAGAAGGGAGAAATGTACCTATTGCCTGTGGCCGTTTAGAATCCGCTTGGAGCAATTACTTATAAGCTTTACTTCGATGAGGTTTCACATATCGTGCAAATTATTAAGAAATAACTCCGCAGATGCTTTGAGAGGCTCTACAACTTGTTACCCAAAGTTAATTTGTGTCCTGACGGGTATGGTAAACATAATTTAAAGAAATCTAGTGAAAGTTGCATCTTCCTTTTCTCGGCCGAGGAGTCTTTGAAAATGAATTAAACTCACTTAAGGATGACTTATATATAAGCATAGAGGTAGACCGGGGTGCCTCGTATCGTCAATGCGCCAAAGGCGTGCCGCACCGCGCTCCTAGGCACCGGTATGCTCGCGCGTCGCGCCGCTTGGCGATAGCAAAGCTAGCGCGGTCGCGCCGATCTCTCGCGGCCCGTCTCCGCCCGACCCTTCCGATGCCTTTTCCCGCATGCGTCAAGCTTTATCTCTACTCAAGCCACAAGCCCACGCACACCCACACTACCGCTAACATCTTACGAGGTGTAATACTAGCTGACTTTTGAGTTTGGCCGTATAGCATGGGTAGGCGGAGGCCCTGTCTCGCATTTAGTTTATGTACTCTTTAGAGTCTTTTGTGGACTAGTTGTATAGTTTCACTTCGCATGTGGTCTTGATAGCTTTCAGCTTGTTTTAGTTCTATTGTGCCTTGTCGACACCTTATCTCTTGTTGTTGTGTGTTGAGACTGTTAGTCTCAGCCCGAAAGTTATAGATGGCTGTGACAAATGGTCTGGTCAAGTTGGAGTGTTATAGTTACGTACATTATATAGCCACTTTTTTGCATTAGGTATGGAAGTCACGTTCTCTCCCAGCTTTGGGGCATGACAAACTTGGAGCCTAAGAAGGCGTAGTACATGCTAATGAACTTCGCCTCAAGGCACAAATTCAGTAGGTAGGAGTTCAATTGCATGAACTTACCATGTAGCACAAGTTCCCCATCGAATTGTATCCGAGGGCATAATTTCATGTTCTTAAACCTATGCCTATGGGTAAAAGGTTTCTACCTCTAGACACACGTCGTAGGCAAAGTTCACCTTGCATGAACTGTTCATAAACACAAGTTCCTAACAACTTGTGCCCCAAGATAAAAATTCATGCGGACCCAATCCCAGCCTATGGATATGAATCGCCCCGCACAATTTTAATTGCATGAACTTATATAATCAGTAGGCATAAATTCATGCTATTGAACTTGTGCCTATGTGCAAGTTCAATAACATGAATCCTATGCCTATCGTGCATAAGTTCATGTTGGCTTTTGCCCCCAGCACAAGTTCAATAACATGAATTTATGTCTACCAAGCATAAGTTCATGTTGCTTAACTTATGGCCGGAGGCATAACTTAGAATTTCTATGCTCCTTTAGGATACCAGGAAAACTAATGTCTTGCGAATTTTTTTTCTATTAAGAGTATTTTTGACCATTTTCCGAAAAGGTAAAAATTAAAGAGCACTAATTTGAAGGGCAAAATTAAAATTACCTCAAAGTAAGAGTATTTATATGAATACCCCTTTATTCTCTTGAATCAACCTGCTCCAATAGTAATCTCCATTGGGGGGAAGAAGAGAGATCTTGGGCAAACGCCCAAAAGATTTGAAAACCAGCGGCCAGTTTCCCAGATCAGACAACAGAGAAAGGGAAATGAACTCAATTTTAAACTTTAATATAAAGCAGCAGCTGGCTCAATTCCAAGACCCACGAACAGGGAAAGGGGAATTGGGCTCAAATTTCAACATTGATGAATTTGGGCAAAGCCCATAATCCCTCTTTTTACAGTTTTTTCTTCTACTCTAATTTGATACTAATATTTTTTATTTAACTTGATGGAAGCTCTTCGGAGATTTTGGAATTATTTATCAGTTTCTTCATACAAATCTTATTTTTACTTTAGCTTTTGTTTGTTCAAATTACTTTTAGCCTTTCTTTTGTCCTATATATAATCATAATATAGCAAAAATAATTTCATTAGTTAAACAAATAAATTACAATTTTAATTTTTTATTGGTTTTTTTATATTTTTTCTTTTTTAACTTTAGATATTTTTAAGAGTCTAAATTACATTCATATATCATTTACTATAACTATAGATATTTTTAAGAGTCTAAATTATATACATTGTAACGAAAAAAAGGCTACACATAGGAGTTAAGCCTTCATAAAATAGATTATGTTAAAAATAACAAGTTACTTGTCATGACAGGTCACCTATCTATAAGTTGAGCCGTATTAAAATAGGTAATATTGAGGTTTACATAAGTTATCCTGCTACAACAAATAGAGATGATTTGATAATATTAATATATATATATATATATATATATATATATATATATATTTACGGGGTTAGAGTTATGCAGTATTAGTAATACATGAATTAGTTATGAGAGAATTTTGTAATATTTTATGCAGGTATTAGTAATTCATGTATTAGTTATGTAGATATTAGTTATGTATATTAATTATATAGGTATTTTATTTATGCAAGTATTAATTATGTAGATATATTTATGTAGGTTTAGTTATGTAGAGATTACAATACATGAATTATTTATTATTAAATATTTAATTTCTTGTAAATTAATATATATTATTATATATAAATAAGTAAACAAATAATATAAAATTCTATTACATAATTAATTTTCTTTCTAATCAAAGAAAAGAATATAAAAAATATTATCCACATACATATTACTAAGCATATTACCAAACATATTGTCCACATACATACATATTAAGCATAATAATTATATATACAAAATATTCATATCATCAAAAAATAAAAACTACACGAATTTTTTAAAAAATTATTAATTAGTTAATTTTGATTTTTAAATATTATTAAGTTTTTAAAAAGTGATAATTTAAAATAAAAATAAAAAAAAGTACCCGAATTACAAAAGATTTTATGAGTGAATTTCGTGTGTGCTTTTCACCATTATTATATATGTATTATTAAATAGTATCAAAGTCTAAATACATATTGAAGAGAAAAAGAAATAGTATTAAATTAATTATTAACATTGTTGATAGGGTAAATATGTAATTTTATTATTTTAATTGATGTAATATACTACCACATAACTTATTCCACCTTCTATCCCGCATAAAATTATACATGTATTTGTTTCATAAGTTATGTTAGTATTAATTATGTTGAATTACTAAAATGTAACTAAACACTCATAAAATTAATACATGAATAAACTTTATATTCTATTTAGAAACCAAACAATGTATAAGATTAATATATGAATAACTAAGTTATTCATGTATTAGCTTAATCCTTATCCAATAACCAAACCGCCCCTTAATGTATACACAATGAGAAGGTGTCTATTCGCATAAATCTTATAAAATATTTAGAATCCTTTTTGTTTTAATCTATTTGTTTGATTTTAATTTGGCATGAAATTTAAGAAAGAAAAAAATATTTTTGAATCTTTTGGTCTTAAAATAAAGATATGTTGTAATGTACCAAAATCTTGTGATCCATGAAAATTTAGAACAAAATGCTGTCAAAAAAAAAAAATAAACATTCTTTTTTTAGAAAAAATTAAAATAAAATAAATAAAAAAATTAAAATGAAGGAATATCATAAAATTCAAAAGTCCTAAAACAACACAAATATTATGTTACATTTATAAAGATAGGCTTGAAACGGAGGGAGTAGATGATTTAACTGTGGTGAGTCACATAATCTGTGACTAAATTGTTAATATTAGCAATCTAAGTATTCTAAATTATTAAAGGACAGGTTTAGCCTAAGGGTGTTGCTAGCTCCTGCAGGTCTACATAAAGAACCTTTTCTCTTAGGAACAATCAAACCTAGTCCTGCTTGCGCACACACAAAAATAATATAGATGTACTTTAAAAAAAAAAAACAATCACGAATATACTACTTAACAGTATTCATTTAAACATTTAAAAATAAAAACATACACCAGCTAGGACTTTTCATTATACAATGTGGCTAGAAGTAGTCATGTCCTGATACTGCATGTATAATACATGTCAATCAGCTTCATGTTAGTTGCAGATTAATTCGAAATACAATGAAGTAAAACACAAATAAATCAAAAAGAGTTGAATATTTATTATATATACATAAAAAATTAATTTTAATCATGTATACACAATATACAAACCTTCTTTTGCTCCCTAGCTCCACCCCTGGATGCAACCTTTGTGCAATACATTCAACTAAATTTCAACAAATACTAGTGTTTGAACTCTTAAAAGTTCAATATAAAACCTAAAGGTTGAACACATCAAGTTTAAACCTTAGATCATGTCAATTGTAACATGCGCCTTTTACTTGAAGACGAATATGAAAAATTGCACCATTGGTCTATCTTGTAACATCAAACTAGCCCTGTCTTTTAGAGTGAATGGTCAATTCACACCTAAAATATTTAGATTTTTTTAAATTTTTTACCTGAATTATCAGGTGGATATTAGGACAAATCCATCACCAAACGCTTATCAAAACACACTTGAGTATTTCAGGTGAAAATGCAATAATCGATAGTTAAAATAATTTTAATAAATATCGCCATAATGAAAAATAAACACAATGTATATGTAACACAAAAATATACTTGTGAGTTAGTCTCCCAAAGTTGAAAAGAAGACTCAACTTGAAGTGATATTGCATAGACTTCACACAAACAGTACAAGAAAAACTCACGAGTCTGGAGAATACAGTAATACTATATAAATAAACTAGGAATTATTGATGATATATTAAATACATCATAATCTTGATATTATCAAAAGAAAATGTTGAGATCTAAACAGATAATAGTGCATCATGAGGTAGATAAAAGGTTAAGTTATTCCTAAAATAACACTAGTGTGTGTGAAAGAGAGAGATCCCAGCTCTGTGCAGAAAACCAAAAGAAGAAAGGAGTTTGAACAGATCTGAATATTTGCAGGAAAATAAAAAGTAGTCATGGCCACCATAACACAATGATGAACAAAAGTATATGATCTTTACTTTATTTACTGACAAAAGAAATCATCATAATATCAGAAAGATTGCAATGATGAAAAAATCACTAAAGTCAAGATCCTTATTATTACACCAATCTGCAGAAAAAACTATATAAAAGTTCACACGAGTTATAAGGTTATTATCTAAAACAAAATACAATTTGTCTCAAATGTTGAATAACTACATGAAAAGGTAATAATAATTATAAGAAATCAAAAACATGGGTCACCTTTTCGTATGTGTCAATAAAGATCTGAAATCGCTGAAATTAATTATAGTGGTAGCAATAATCTTTGGGGGGAATGAAGCCTGGTCCGACGATACAACAAAAATATGATCGAAAATTCATAGATCTATCAACAAAATAATTTTAACAGATCTAATTGTAAGAAAATAATTACTATAAAAAGGCATGTAAGAAATTTGATCAAGATTGAAGATTCCTCGAGCCAGACAAATATTCCCACAAAAGCAAAAGATCCAACTTAGATTTCTTGGATTTTTTTTTCCTTTTCTTTCCTTATCTTTTATCCCAAAAAACTTTGTTGAGGAAAATTGAGAGAGTGATGATGAGGGGAATGATTTGGGGGATTATAAGAAGGTAAAAAAGAGTTGAAGTTGAAGAGGACAAAAGCTGGTGAGGGGCAGACTCTGGGACCCTACCAGCTGGACTTCCAGAAATTTTAACACCCCTGCAGCCCTCCACCCCCCTTATTTCTTCTTAGAGTCCTCTATATGTTTATGGAATAGCAATAGTGTTAAAATTCTATACTATCATGTTAAGTTTTATAACAACATGTAAATCAAGTCTATAAGGTATCATTTGATTTAGAACCAAGTTTTATTACTACATGTTTAGTACTAAAATTGAAATGTAGTTTTAAAATAATTATAATTGCATTTTTAGTTTCAAAATTTTTTAACTGTTACCGGGACTGACTGTTATACATCCATATTAAATACCGATGTTATAAAAAATAATTGCATGAAATCTATTTTTTTAATTATTAAATGTGAAATTAATCTTAATCATATTTTGTATAAAGAAGGTAAATCTTTGATGAAAGTATATATATTGAGGCAGGCTCATACAATATTCTTTGGGTTATAAATAGTGTATTAAAATTTCAAAATGCAGCAAACATACTTAGTTGGTCAAAATCTCTAGACTTATCATTGCTAATTTTAGAGATTCAATTTCTATAAAAATGACTAATTATTATATCATCAAAAAAGATGAGAATTTTTATAATGTGGTAAATTCTTACAACAGATATATATATATAATAAAAAAGATAAATGTTGATGTTACATGTTTAAAAGGTAAAATTACACAAAAAAATAATTTCAAGAAAATTTTAAATTTTATAATAAGGTGCCATTATATAAGAATGTTATTATAAAAAGTTTTGACTTTACGCAAAGTATAATATAAAATATGTGTTTGATTTATATTAAATTAATTTTTATTTTCATATTTGAATTTGATTTTCTTAAAAGACTTTTGGAGGAGATCTTTGGAAAAGGCCAAATGCGTCTTTTTGTTATTGTAATCTCAAGATCGTTTCTCTGTGTGTAAATTATTCCTTATAGTATAGTAACTGTATAAATATAGTAATAGTCTATTATGATCAGTTAAAATTATCCGAATGAATATTTTTTTACACTTTTACCGTGTAATTTTAACTATATTGATAGTGTTAGGCAGCGTAAATAATAACAATAAACACACACACAAATAATCGCGAGAAAATAGGAAAAACGGAAACACAAACGACACACAAGAATTTACGTGGTTCGGTCTCACACCTAGTCCACTACCGTAATCGGGAGGGATTTTATTGCTCTCTCTGTGGTGCTTGGGACATAAGCATGCCATCTATTTACAGTAAATAGATTAGGATTAGGGTTTCTAACCAACGGGCCTAATTAGAAATTTCTGCCGGCCGACTGACCAGCCTCCACAAGCCCAACAATCTCTCCCACTTTGAGGCTTGATAATCTTCTAACCGCCATCCACCGTGGAGCACTTGCATCGCCTAGTAATCTTCTTCACCTTCCCCGGCTGCGCGGCCTTTTCATCAAGCATTCAAGGCCCGTTGAAGCTTCCCAAGCTCCAACATCGGCCACGCGCTAAAATCAGCTCTCGACTGGGTTCTCCGCCCCTACCGACTCCACTTGTACGAACCGCTCTGGATCCCGATACTCGAGAACAACAACACTCCATAGTTAGCAGGTAATCATCCGTAGAGACTTTGACAAATGGAACACTCGGTTCTCTTAACCCACCGTCCGGTGACTCGGTCAAGGTTTATGTCACGCCCCGCCTTGGGGTATAATCGGCACCCGGTGCCCTACTAGAACTCGAATCGCTTACATCACAGCCTGGCACATTTGGTGCCTCGCTGGCTCTATCTCAGATTTCTGGGATCAACGGGCTATATAATGGCTATAAATACACCGCCGACTAGGCCTATAGCCACCAGCATAACAACAATAGCTAATCGAATCGCATCAATATAAGGGAACCTATGCGTCGACAAGGCCACCATGCCCACTTGCTTCGAATCAAGAAAACAAGAGCTAACCGCTACGTGACCGCAAGGTCACCACTACCAACTGAATAAGGCCCCACACGGCCATTTTAAATAACTAAGACATACACACGGCCTCACACGACCGGCAAAGCTAACTATAGGGAATACACAATCTGCAAGCCTCTAAGAATACCGATAAGATGGCCTGGACAGCCTCGGCCTACCCATACCGTATAACAAAGAAAATAGAATAGACCTCTGACTATCGAGCCTGAATGACAGGAGCTGATGACTCTGTGATGCTGGTTGTATCACGAGGTATCGGCTCCTCGCCTATGAGTACTGCAGTAAGTAATGCAAATACCTCAAAAGGCGCGCACTCACCGGTACCGAGTATGTAGCAAATCAAACATAACCGAATATAAGCAATAATACCGGTAGCTCCGAACAGCAGAAAGTAGCTGAAACCGCCCGTCGGCGGGATCTGAAATGCTTATCCGTACCGGCGGTGTAGAAGATACTACGACGTGGCGTCCCGTTATCTATCGCCTAACAAATAACATGTATATACATATATCACATACAAGGACCTATACCAGCCCCCATAAGCCGGAAGGTGCCAACCAACACACAATCTATATACCCCTACCCGGCCAAAACCATCCAAAGCAACCGCTCCACTCGGGCTCAATACTAACTACGAGCATCTCTACTGCCCCGGGTATGCAAATTTCGGGGCTCTCGGCCCCCGACTATAACCGTATCTAAGTTCGTGAGGACTCCCCAGATCAGAACCGTAATATGTATCTCAGAATCAGAATCGCCCCCGGCGCAAGCGCTGACAGGGTAAGCGATACTGGTATGCTGATCAGCCTGATATGAGGAATGCTGCATCTCATCTTCGCCCTATCAAGGACCGGCATGCCACTCCTTGGAGTGGTCGATTTCACCCTCTAGCCGGCGAGTCGACAAAGCTATTAACCCCGGGGCGGCAAGGAAACTCTAGGGTGCCTCATAGCACAAACATGTCTCAACAAACAATAATCACATATAGCAAGCATGTTCGATCCGAAAATACCATTCATTCGATTTATTCGGACTCTTTTCCGCATTAAACCGATTCTCATACCTGTTTATACCGTATCCGAGATATTATCTCGACTCTGCTCGATAGTTTTCACAACTTTTATTCGAATATATCATAATATTATAAAACATGCTTGCTAGATTCATACTGACTCAATTCTCGACTTCTGAATTCTTTCTTCTATAGTTCACGTTATCTGTTATACTTAATTACTAACTTGCCGAAGGAACTAGCTTTATATACCTCCGTTGTCGCCTTTTCCGGCTAATTGGCGTAACTCTGCTTCTGGCACATTCGCCTATTTCTTCCAACTGTATTCACATTCATAGCAATTAGAACTAAATTCATCAATATTCTAGAAGAAAATACTACTTTGAATATATATATAGTCCAAACTTTGACTTATCGAAAAATAGCCGAAAACTCGCTATTTCTCGAAGTCCGTGAGGGAGAAATACTCTCTTAGGGCTAGGAGTATATTGACACTAATTTGGAGCAATTTCACTATCTTAGTTTCCGTAGACGACTGTCCGTCGGCCGACCACGAAACTAACTCGCAGAATGCTCCCAAGTAGCCTTAATACTTCACTACCCAAGATTAACGAGTTTGGACCGCGTTTAATAGCGTAACGCGAATGGAATTTCAAAGAAATCCCGTGCCCCCTCGTTTTCCGTTTACTCTGGAAATTATGAATTAAAATGAGACAAAACCGAAGGGAGGGGTTTATATACTTGAACCTCTAAGTCGCATTCGTTTCGAATACGATTTCTAAGTCTATTTGCCTTGCGACGCGCGCCGATTTGACGCTTGGTGGCCAGCCTCTCCTGTCCTTTTCTCGCACGTATGGCATTCTAAAACTCTAATAACATGCGAATAGGCCATCTACATGTTAAAAATTTACGAGGTGTAACACTTTAATCGGTTGACTGCCGGTGCTCCCACGCCACAAAACCCCGACGATTTACACGAACCTTTCCAAGCACGTTCAACCCGACCGACCCGTGGCTCGGGTTTATCTCCTGCAAAACAAACCTTCTTTTGCCCACGAGACTTTGTGAATCGGATTTTGTTTCTCTTCCATCTAGGACGGTCACTCCCTCGTATTTGTAAATAGACCATCATACAGCGCGAACCCCGTTTTTCCTCGAGCTAAGACCAAGTTCCCATGTATCACCTTCACGCGCCTGTTTTCAAACTTAACATCGTGTCCCTCATCATCCAACTGCCCAACAGAAATCAATCGCTCTTCAAGCTTGGAATCACTCGACATCCTTTAAAGTCCACGAACCGATCAGTTTTCAGAACCATGTCACCCATGCCCGTTACATCAAGAACTTTATTGTTCGCTAGTCTTACCTTTCCAAAATCCCCTTCTTCGCATTCCGCAATGTTTTACTGTTGTGGGTATGAAATGAAGTACCAGAATTCATGACCCAGGAATCCACACCGCCCTCCACGCTACATATCAAGAGATCATTGTGAGCGTAGTCTCCTGCAATGCTGCTTGTTTATTATTTTGGCATTGATTCCTAAAATGCCCCACCTCCTTGCACGTCCAACACGTTACACCTGAGCGATCCCGAGTCTTGACTGACCTCCTTCTGTTCCTACTCCCACTACTCCTTATTATTTCTCCCGCCCGCCGACATTTAGCACCATTTGACGATTCCTACGTAACTCCTTCTTCGACATCCTCGCTAGAATGAGATCACGAATCTTCTCAAAAGTGAATTCATCGGGTCCCGCTGAACTCGGTACTGCTGTAACCGTTTCGACCAACTGGTCGTGTAATGACGATAGCAAGAGTAAGGCTTGAACTTCATCATCGAACTTAATGTCCACCGACGTAAGTCTCGGCTAAGATCGACCATTGTATTGATGTGCTCAGAACTGAATTGTCTTCCTTTATTTTTGTGTCACCACCCCAATCGAAAACCTTGTTTGCTGCGTATGGCTTCTCGTACATGTTAGACAAACGCTTCCATGACACCTTTCGATGTTCTTCTCTCCTTCGTAATGTTAAATGAAACATTCTAGGTCACCAGAGTCTAATAACCTCCATGGCTCGATCCAAAACTCCGCCCACTCGCACGGGAGCATCTTTTCTCGGCTTGTCACCCAATACCATATCTAACTCCTTCTGAACCAAATAAATCCTCAATTTGCATTTTCCAATTAACCGAAATCTCGGCACTATCAACTTCTCAATTCGAGCATTTCCATCTTCTCGCCATCTCAAACGAACAGACGAGGTACCACATAACCGATCTCGCATCTTGATAACTTCGTCAAAAAAATGAAAAAGCCAATACACACCAATAAACAACTCCTAGCCACCACCAACAAAAATAAATTGAAAACCTTCGCCCGAAAAAAATTCTCCGCGAAACACCGCCTATAAGCTTTTTCCAAGGACTGCACGACGTCTACGTATCGGCATGTGGTGGTTCTCGGCGACTTGATGGAACTCCGGGAATGACGACTCTGCGAAAGTGGTCATTCAATGCATCCGATTCATTCCCGGTCCGCCCTCTCTTCACACCAGGAAGCACACATCGATGAGCTTAAGTAAGGTGGCCGACGACCCCGTCGCGATCGAGATCCGCGCTACTGGGCTCCTTGGTTCCGAGGCTTCCCTGGTCGGCGCCGGGTCTCCCGACTGCGACGACCGGCAGACCGTGAGACTCCGTAACTGGGACGGCTGTAGCGATTGAATGGCGCCTTCCCCGTCGGGCGCTAGTCTCGCGATCTCGGATGCATCTGCAGCGACGGCTACTTGACCTTTGGCTTCGGGGGCGGCGACCAATCTCGCTGCTCGCTTTTTTGTATATACGTTTCTAGATCCGTTGCTCGATCTCGTGTTCCGATCGATGCATCTGGTTCACTCAGTGGCGGCGCTACTCGTGTCGCTTGGTTCGAACAAATCTTGAAGATCGTAATCTTCTCCTAAAAAATTTTAGCTAACTCGCAATTTTTTCGTGTATAACTCGCTCCGATACCAATTGTTAGGCAATGGAAATAATAAACAATAAACATACACACAAATAATTCGCAAGAAAAAATAGGGAAATGGAACACAATCGACACACAAAAATTTACGTGGTTCTATTCTCACGATCTACTCCACGGCTGCAACTAGGAGGGATTTTATTGTTCTCTCTTGTGGTGTTTAGATTACAAGTACAAGCTATCTATTTATAGAAATAGATTAGGATTAGGGTTTCTAACTAATGGGCCTAACTAGAAATTCTTGTCGAATAATTTAATCGTGTGCTCCACAAGCCCAACAGATAGTTATTAGGTATACCGTGGTGTACTCGATTTCCATTATATATTTCGTTATTATACTGTTTTTTAGTTTTGTATTTTATTTTTATTTTCTTGAAATCACTTAAAACTACTTTATTTGAGGTGAGAGAGACTATTAAAATAGTTTCTCTATTTCCTACGAGGCAGAGAGGATTTGCGTACATTATTTTCGAAAGAAATGAATTTTCTAGCCTTCTACAATTCTTTTTAATTTTATGATTTTTTTATATGGTGATTCTTATTTTTACATATAAGAAATCATTACTTTACATATAAAATTTTTAAAAGAGAAATTTTCTTTATTTAAGGTCAAATAGATACACAACCCTTAAACTTGGCTTTATTTTTCATTTTGGCACCTCAACTGAAGTTTTGGTTCCATTAAATCTCTATTTTCATGTTCCATTTTAAACACAAAGTACTGATTTTTACTTATACCTTCAACCGTAGTTTACATTTTAAAATCGACTGACGTTCGTTAGTTTCCGTAAAAAATAAATAAAAATTTGAGTGTAAATACCGAATATTATTCGGTAAACTATTCAACGCTTGTTGAGAAATATTTTTAAAAAGGTACAAAATATTTAATTAAATAATGCAACATATTTTTTTTATATCATCCAACTCATCTGGCTTTAACTCAAATATCCTACTTTCTAATTTTTAACTCACTCCAATACGAGTAAAAAAAAATTCATCTTCAATATGGGTTAAAAAACTCCAATTTATTGTTAACAACACTATTAAAAAGATACTAAAATTCAACATGATTTCATTGGGTTGTCAATGATTTTAAAAAAGAAAACTTGCCATACATTAAAAATCAACATATGTTCGTCGATTATTTTTTCAGCAAAAATGCGCAGAAACTCTAAAAGAAAATGTTATTTTAAAAAGATCGACGTATGTCCATCAATTTTTTATTTATTTTTTTACGAAAACTACGAACGTCCATTGTTTTTTAAAATATAAAATTACAATTGAAAAGTATAAATTAAAATAATAAAAGCATAAAAATTAGTACTTTGTGTTTAAATGAAACATGAAAAATAGAATTAGAGGGTTAAAATAAAACAAGGTTGAGTTGAAATGCTCCAAATGAAAAATAAAACTAAATTTAAAAGATAAAAATATATGTATTTAACCTTTATTTAAATTATAAAGATTATTAACATTGTTACCGTAAAAAAAAACCTACTAAAAATTTTAAGCTATTTTTACAGCTACCGCATAGGGTTGAAACGTAAAGCTAATTGACTCAGAAAAGATATAACAAGAGATTAATAGCTGTTAAATTTAAGGCTACATAATTATCAGTGCTCAACAGAGTGAATGAGGTAAGTCAGTGTAGTCAGCAAAAAGACATTCCAAGAAATTAATTGCTGTTAAATTGAACACAAAAGCACTCCATTAGATTTTGTAATACTACTCTCTCTTTAAGGGACATATTTTTTAATTACTATAAATATCCTTAATCTATTTTATTTTAGCTTGGCATATCCCTAAAGAAAATTACCTAATTTTAGAAAGTAAAATATATTTTTACTAACTTATCTTTAATAAATATCTTTAAAGAGATACATAGCTTTTAGAAATTTCTTGATTATGTAAAACTTTATTTATTTAGATAACAATAAAATTTTAAAAAATATCATTAGTGTCTTCTCGATTTTTATAAAACATAGCTTATTTTAAAGTAAAATATCACCTAATTTAAAATAGAGGGAGTATAATAAAATTTAAATCTCTAAATGTAATTAATAAAATTAATTTAATAAATATAAAATTTTTTGTTTTTTAAAAATTAAAAATTAATATTAAATTTTTTAATATTTGAAATTTTATAACTTAATATTCTTTTTTCTGTTTTTATATTTTTAATTAAAAAAACAAAATTATAATAGGTTCTTCATAATCGAACTCGGAAATGAAGAGATAGCAGGGTCCTACGGAGAATGCGGTTAGAAATTCAAAATAGAACCCGATCATAACGAATCGAATTGATTATTTTCATTCATAAGGATACTAGATTACCTAGTAGAAAAGATTGAAAAATCTTCACAAACCTCCTTTTTTCTTTCTATTATAATTTCGGATTATTATATGATGATTTTTTAACTTTCTAATATATAGAAAAGAAAGAGAAAGAGATAGATTAGAAACGATATCCGTTATATCAATGAAACTAAAGTGATATTAAATGAATGAAATTAGGATATGGATGGAATATAATGAAATAGAGCCACTTTGAGGTTCCCTCTAAAATGAGGCATGTACGGGAGCCACTACGAGGAAGTTTTGAGAGTTACAAAAGAAAATTCAAACTTATATTGATCATGAGTTGGGAACGAGAATTAAACTCTATGAGATCGAATCTCCCGTTGTCTCCTCGCACTGTTGGTAGAGCAACACTGTTAATGGATTGGTCGTAGGTTCAATCCTACTTGGAGAGATTTGATTGATTCTGACTAACGCAATAAATAAACACAACTCGATAATCATATAAATATATTATATTATGAATATTCATTGGATATACTTGCAAATAGATACAACTTGTGATTGGATAAGCTTGCAATCAAATAATCTTTTAATGTGCGTATTATATATAGTGAATGTCTAAGTTAGGATTAGTCTTTCTCTATAAATAAAGAAATTCTCCCTCATTGTATTTCATCCCTTAAGAAAAATAAGAACTTCTCCCCTTCTCTCCGTTATTCTTCTTGTTCTTAGTCTTATTATTTTATAACACGTTATCGACACGGGTTTACCGTCTCAAATTTTGAAGGCTAAGGTATTATATCTTTTTTCTTCCTTTTTAACATGGCTAATCTTATAAAATTTGAGTTTATTGAGCTTCAAAGTTCGAGCAAGAACTACCTTTCATGGATGTTGGATGCTGAAATCTATTTGGATGCAATGGCTCAGGAAGACGCCATTAAAAAATAAAAATAAAGCATCAAACAAAGATCGTGCTGAGACTATGATATTCAAGGTCATCATCTTGATGAAATTCAAATTAAATATCTCACAAATAAAGATCCACTATTTTTGTGGAATAACTAAAAAAAGGTATGACCACCTAAAGATAGTCATCCACCTAAAGGCACGTATATGATTGAATGCATCCGAGGCCTCATGACTATAAGTTTGTTCCCATGAGTACAACTCACATGTTCGTAATTGTTTCTCAATTGAAATTATGGAGAGAATATTAATAATGTTGATGGATGGAAAAGACGTTTCCACCTTTCATGCATTGAATGTGCCTGCAAATGTATCGAGAGAAAGATTTCAACAAGTGTTCCGAACTGATTTCTCATCTTCTCGTGGATGAATAAAATAATAGTATATTAATTAAAAATTACGAGAATCAACCTACTGGATCTACACAATTTCTTGGAAATGAATAAGGGTGTACGTCCACCATGCTAGGCGAGAGAAAAAGATAATTAAAGATTGACGGAATGTGGTCATGGTCGTGATCGTGATTATAGTCAAGAAAGAAATCGTTTAGTGTTAATAATTTCAAATCAAGTTTTTGAATTATGAAGATATTGGTTTGATTGATTTTGGTACAACATGATACTATATTCAAAGATGAGAAATACTTTTCTCACTTAAACATGGGCAAGATTAATGTTATTACGATTTCTGGTAGTACCAATTTGATTGAAGGCTTTAGGAAAGCTATTAAAATCTTACCTAAGGGAGTCAGTATCATAAATAATGCTATATTTTCCTAAGTCTCGAAAATTGTTGAGTTTTAAAGATATCCGAAAAATGGTTATCATATCATTATAATGGATAAGATGAATTTTGAATATTTTGGTGTCACCAAAATGTCTCGGCGTACATGTGTTAGTGAAAACTTCCCTACTTTATCTTCTCGACTCGTATTTAGACAAAGATTAGTGTCATTGAGTCACATTCTATACAACTGGAAGTTTACTAATTTCAATACTTTTGTACTTTGGCATGATCATTTGGGACATCTAGAATCTATAATGATAAGACGAATTATAGAAAATTCAAATGGGCATCCATTAAGAACTTGAAGGCTCTTTCAAATAGTGAATTTTCTTGTACTACTTGTTATCAAGGCAAATTAATTGTGAGACCATCACCAACAAGGTTGAGATTGAGTCCTCGCGCTTGGAATGTATGCATGGGGATATTTGTTGATCCACCACATAGTGGGTCATTTAGTACTTTATAGTCCTAATAGATGCTTCTTCTAGATGGTCTCATGTGTGTCTATTGTCATATCACAATTTGGCGTTTGCAAAATTATTGACACAAATAATAATATGATTATCGATATAGTTTCCCGATAATCAAATTAAATCCATTCACCTTAATAATGTCAGAGAGTTTCATCTCAAATATTTAATGATTATTGTTTATCAATTGAGATAAAAATTGAATATCATGTAGCTCATGTTCACACTCAAAATGGCCTTGTTGGGTCATTAATTAAACATTTGTAGTTGATAGCAAGACCATCAGCTTATGAAAACTAGGTTGCCCATTTCTATTTGGGGGTTATGGATTCTGCATGCTACAATACTTTTTCGTCTCGTAATCGATAAATTATCATAAATTTTATCCATTGCAATTGATTTTGGGTTAAGAGCCTAATATATCTCATTTGAGAATTTTTGAATGTGTTGTATATGTGTCTGTAGCACCACCACATGGCACAAAGATGGGTCCCCAAAGAAGGTTAGAAATTTATGTTGGATTTGAACGCCCCCTATTATTCGCTACTTTGAACCATTGACTGGAGACATGTTCACTGCTTGATTTGCAGATTATCGATTTGATGAGACAAGCTTTTTCAAAATTAAGGGTAGAAAATAGTGAAATCAAAAGAAAATTTTGTGAAAATCCTTATCACTATCTCATCTTGATCCACGTGCTTCTATTTTTGAGAAAAAAGTACAAAAGATTATTCATCTGTAAAAAATTACAAATCAAATGTCAAAACATATTTACAAATTTAAAAAGAATTACTAAATCACATATTCTTGCATAGAATGTCTCAATTTGAATTGATGACTCTATAGGACCATCTACTAGTGTCATAGCTAATGAGTCCAAAGCATGCCTAAAGTGTTGAAGGTCATTGGATTCTAAGGATCGAAATCCTAGAAAAATGGTTAATGATGACACTACAAAAGAACCATATATGAAGGTTCAAGATTTGAGAAATTTCCATATCCATGAAGCAATCAATAAGCCTAAAACTCAAGAAAATGAGAAACTATCCACAAATTCAAGTAATGCTGAAATTAATCAATCGAAAATAGTGGCCGATTATGTCTTTGCATATACGTTGCAACAAAAATCATGCAAGATAACAGGATCTTGAACCTCAATCATACAGAATGCCGACAGATAAATGATTGGCCAAAATGGCAAGAAGCAATTCAATCAGAGTTGAGTTCACTTGTCAAGCGTGAAATTTTTGGACCTATAACTCAAACACTTACTGGTATTAAAATTGTTGTCTATAAATGGTTCTTTGTACTAAAAAAATGAGAAAAATAAAATACAAAGATATAAGGCACACCTTGTTGCACAAGGATTTTCACAAAGTCCTGGTATCGATTATAAAGAGACATACTCACCAGTTATGGATCAATAATATTGTGTTATATTATTAGTTTCATCATCTACGAAAAGGCTGAAAATATATTTGATGGACGTGGTTACGGCCTATCTATATGGATCACTTGATAAATGAGATATACATGAAATTCCTGAAGGATTTAAGATGCCTAAAGCATACATTCAAAGTCTTGAAAAGTATTTAATTAAATTGCAAAGATCATTGTATGATTTGAACCAATGGACGTACGTGGTACAACCTCTTAGTGAGTATTTACTTTGGCTACAAGTTATATAAATAATAAAGTTTGCTTCATGTATTTTTATAATAAAAAATAACACCAGAGTTTGTCATACTCGTTGTTTATGTTGATCGCATAAACTTTATTGGAACTCCAATAGAGTTTCAAAGGGCAATTGATTATTTAAAGAAAGAATTTTGAGATGAAAATCTGAAAAGACAAAATTATGTCTCGTTTGCAAATTGATCATTTGGCAAATGGTATCTTTTGTTCGTCAATCTGCCTATACAGAAAAAGATGTTGAAATTTTTTATATGAATGAAGTAATTCGATGGTTGTTCAATTACTTGATGTGAATAAGGATCCATTCCGACCTCAAGAAAAGAACGAGGAAATTCTTGGTCTTGAAGTGTCATATCTTAGTGCAATTGTTGCACTAATATATCTTACAACACCTACAAACTTGATATAATTTTGAGTTAATTTGTTTAGCAAGGTATAGTCTCTGGCTTCCTACTAGGAGGCATTGAAATGAGATTGAGTCACATAATGCGTATCTAATGGGACTACTAATATGAGCTAATTTAATTTAACACCAAATTCCCATCTTGTTGGTTATGGCCGATGTAGGGTATTTATCTAACCCATACAACGCTCGATCTCAAACTAGCTATGTGTTCATATATGGAGATACTTTCATTTCTTGAGATCTACAAAGTACTCCATGGCTACTTCATCAAAATCATACTAAGATAATAACTATTAATGAAGCAAGGTGAGAATGTGTGATTGAGGTTCATGATACATCTATTAGAGAAAATGTGATTTGAAATGTGACAAAGTATCCATAATTTTATATGAAGATAATGCAATATACATCGAATAACTAAAGGGATGATTCATAAAAGGAGATAGAATGAAGCATATTTCGCCAAAGGTATTACACTTATGAGCTCCAGAAGAATGGTGATATTGACGTGCAACAAATTTGTCCAAGTGACATATGCCTAATTAATTCATTAAATCTCTATTAACGTAACTTTCAAGAAGATTTGTGCACAAGATCGGGATGCAAAGATTAAAGGATGTTCTCATTAGGGAGAGTTAATACATGTCGTACTTTTTTTTGCTAACGAGGTTTTGTCCTATTGAATTTTCTTTATAAGATTTTTAATGAGCTAGCCAAAATACACATTATTAGATATGTGTACTCTTTTTTCTCCACTAGAACTTTTTTACTGGATTTTTGTAGTAAAGTTTTAACGAGGCATATGCCTATTAATGAATATCCAAGGAGTGTTATAAATATATTATATTATGAATATTCATTGGATAGACTTTGCAAACTAGATAAACTTGCGATTGATAAGCTTAAAATAGATTTAAGGTGTATTTGTATTATAAAAATAACGCCTGAGTCGTATAGTCTTCTCCCTATTTCCTACTATATTTCATCCTCAATGTAGGGGGCCAAGACTTTTCTCCTTATCTCTCATCTATTTTTCTCTTTGTTCTTAGTCTTATTATTTATAACACAATCACCAAAAATAGTGTTTTATTATGGTAGTAGCTTATAAATCAAGATTTTGCACGGACAGCCCTTAAAAGTGATTGGTCTTTAATTTTTGTCCATCATATACACGATCTTTAACCCATGAAATGTATTTAATGAGATTTTATGGATGAAAATTCCCTTGTTTATGTTATTACTTGGAGGTGCTTATTTTTTGGTGTCTTTATTTGCCGCCGTATTTCTCTCTTCACCACACACACACACACTCCCCCTCTCTCTCATTGCTCTCTTTTTTTATTTATTTATTGATCAGTCGTAGCTCATTTTTTTTATTTTTTGAATATGTTTATTATAAAGTTTATGTATTTTTCAACGTATTTTACATTATTTAATTTATCGCTTGTCTATTTGATAATTTTTGCCCTTCAAGCATAAGTTGTGTAATATTTATATAATTTTAAAATTGTTCAGATAGGGTTCATTAGTTGTATAATATTTTATAATTTTAAAATTTTAAATTCAACTTGAATTTGTATTTTAAAGTTTTAAATGAAAGAAAAAATTATGCCCCAAAGACACAAGTTATTATACAAGGCATAAGTACAAGAAGTTTATTGGATTGGGAAAAAAAATAAAATCATGCCCCAAAGGCACAAGACATGATATAAGACATAACTTATAAATGTAGGGAGTTTATTGCATTGAGAAAAAAAATGAAATTATGCCTCAAAGGCACAAGTCATGGCATAAGACGTAGGTGCAAAAAATTATGGATGGACAAAAATAAAATCACGCTCCAGGCACAAGTCATGGCATAATACATAAGTGCAAAAAGTTTATTGATGAAAAAAATGAAATTATGTCCCAAAGGTACAAGTCATGGCATATGGCATATAAGTGCAAAAGTTTATTGGATTAAAAATTATGCCCTAAAGACACAAGTCATGACATAAGGCAATGTGCATAAGTGCAAAAATTTATTGATGAAAAAAAAATTATACCTCAAATGTACAAGGTCATAGACATAAGGCATAAGTGCAAAAGTTTATTGAATGGAGAAAATAAAAATTATGCCCCAAAAGGCATAAGTCATGGCAGGCATAAGTAAAAAAAAATTATTGGATGAAAATGATATTATGCCCCAAAGGCACAAGCCATGGCATAAGGCGTAAGTGCAAAAAGTTTATTTGATAAAAAAAATATAAAATCATGTCCCAAAGGCACAAGTTATAGCATAAGACATAAGTGAAAAAATTTATTGGATGAAAAAAAAAATAAAATTATGCCCAAAAGCACAAGTCATGCATAAGACATAAGTGCAAAAAATTTATTGGATGAAGAAAAAATAAAATCATGTCCCAAAGGCGCAAGTCATGACATAAGACATAAGTTATAAATGTAGAAAATTTATTGCATGGGAAAAAAATAAAATTATGTCCCCAAAGCACAAGTTATACATAAGTTATAACTTAAAGTTTATTGCATGGAAAAATTAAATCACGCCCAAATGCATAAGTTATAGATTCAGTAGTTAAGTATAGAAAATGTAGAAGATTTTAAGCATAAACATAATTTATGTAAAGCGCACTTATGCCTCAATGCATAACTTGGGCAAAATTATTTCCCAATTTTTATTTTTTTTTTGCCGTTAAGGTTTTTAACAATTTATTTACTCAAAATGCTGAAAGGACAAAATTAAAGACCACAAATTTAAAAAAATAAAAATTAAAATCACATTAAAATAAGAATATTTTATGCAAATGACTAGAATCTCGCTCGACAACAATGTACTGCATTTAATAGTGATGGTCTTGGAAAGAACCTTTCTTGATGCTTTTGATTCAACTCCCACTTTTCATCCTGAATTGAAAGCAAAAAGAAATCTCTTTCCATCTATAAAATCTCTTTCTTATGCTAGCACTTTCAACTATCTTTATAACGTACTTCTATCAAAGTAGCTTATAAACTTCGTTAGAACATGGAGAAGGTAGGCAGCCTGCAGCCAACTATGACTTTTTCCGCTAGTTTACTTTGTCAACCAAAGATAAATATACTCCATTTTAGACGATGATGAGAGTCTAAAAACACGTAGTAATTAATACACTTTTCTAATTTATTTGAAAAGCAGTGCTGTAATTTTATAGTAATTAAAAATAATTTAGTTTTAATTTTTTTATCTTTAATAGAATGAATTACACTTATTCAAATGTCTAGATTTATTTTACTTCTAAATTATAAATTTTAAAATTTTATATTTTTTATATTGTTTGTTTTTTGTTTTTGGGGTTTTTTTTTTTTTATGAATTTTGAGTTTTTTTAATTTTTTATAATATAATTTAATACTTTAGATTTTTTTATTTTAGCAAATCAAGAGATATTTATTATTATTTTTTTAATTCTAACCTTTATTAGTAACAATTACCCTCCGTTTTTAGAATAAGTTGTGTTTTTAGTTTCGACACACCCTTAAAATTACTCATTATCACTCCTATAAAATAAACTATACTTTTACCAACTTATCCTTAATTAATACTTTGAAAAATGTCACTTTTTAGTATTTTTCTCGTTATGTAAAATCTCTCTCCATTTAAATAAGCGATAAAATCGGGCTAACATCATTAATGCCTTCGACATGTAAACACCACTTATTTTCAAAAACAAAATCAAAAGTTTCAAAATACCACTTATTTTGAAAAACCGAGAGAGTTATAAAATAATCTTATCACAACTCAAGTATTGCAATAGGATAAATAGTTGCTCTAAATATTCTTATTTATTGGATTGATTTTTTAAATTTTAGGCAATTATCTTTTGTTTGTAATCGTATCCACCATGAATGAATAATGAAGTTTTGAGTTATAATTTTTTAGTGGGTCAAAATTAAATATTTAAATGAGTTAGCAGATTTAATTTTAAAAGAAATATACCACATAAGTGCGACATAGGAAAGTTAAGGTGGGGACATGGGATTTAATACAAAAGAGGGGTAAATATGATTTTTTTTAGAGTGCATTTGAAATATGATCCTAAAATTGATGAAAGCGCAAATATGTTGAAGACATGGGATTTAACATCATAGAGATAAATATGACTATTTTAGAGCATAAGAGCAAATATGACCTTAAAATTAGTTGAAAAAGGCGAATATACCGAATAAGTATAATGAATAACAAAATATAACTTATTTATGAGAGTGTAAGGCAAATATGATATTTTTTCATATCTTAAAGATATAAAATGAAAGTAAAATAGATTTTAAAAAAAAAAGGTCTCAAAATTAATATTTTCTTAAAGAATACGTAAAAGAGAAACATGATAGATGATTTGAGACGGAAGGAAGAAGTAAATGATTTACTCCTTTCTGCCTCAAAATAAGTGGTATTTAGCTTTTGATTTTTGTTTCAAAATAAGCGTTGCTTATATAATCAATAAGACATTAAAGATGTTATTTCAATTTTACCCTTATTTAAATGTAGAGAGTTTACATAATCAAGAAAATACTAAACAGCTTACATTTTTTCAAGATATTTATTAAGGATAAGTGGATAAAAATACATTTTTCTTTATAAGAATGAGTAATTTTCTTAAGGGATCATGTGCCTAAGATAAAAACACCACTTATTTTGAAATGGAGGGAGTAACTTAGATGCGTTGATAATTTCAAGAATTTATTTGGAGTGTCAATTAGTTTAACTACTCCTTCATTTCAATATTAGTGATATTTTTAGTTTGGGCATATCTCATAATAAAATTACTCAATTTTGTAAAACATAAAATATATTTTTATTAATTTATCAGTATTAAATACCTTAAAAAATTAGCACTTTAATAATTTCTTGATTATTAAAACTTTTATTTAAGTAAAAGTAAATTAAAAATATCATCATATTATTTTTAGATTAATAATTTCATTTGTCATATATTGTTATCTACTCGTTCAAATATCCATTAGGTGACCTACTTGTTTAAAACAAATTTTTACAACGCCAAATATATGTACAATCTTTTAAATTTATTTTAGCTTCCATTTTTAACCTTATTTCATTTTTTAATCATTTAATTTTATTTTATATTTTAATTTAAATACGAAAATAATTATTTATAAAACTATTCATAATGTGTTGATAAATATTCTTAAAAAGGTACAAAATATTCAATTAAATAACGCCATGTATATATTTTTCTTTTCATATCATCCAAATCATCTAGGCTTAATTCAAGTACTCCATTCTCTAATTTTTAATTCGTCAATGGGTAAAAGAACTCATCTTCAATATGGATAAAAAGAATCCGATTCATTGTTAATAACACTAAATAAAAATATTAAAATCCAATGACTCGTTGGGTTGTCAACAATTTTTTTTAAAAAAATTAAAGGTATTTTTTTAAAAATCTAAAAAGGCAAAATATGGATAAAAAAGAATCCGATTCATTCTTAATAACACTACTGAAAATATTAAAATCCAATGGACTCTGTTGGGTTGTTAATAATTCTTTTAAAAAAGATTAACCGGGATTGACTTTAAGAAAATTGATGTACTTTCTTCAGTTATTTTTTCGATAAAAATGAGCAAAAAATATTTTTTAAAAACTTATTATTTTCTTAAAAATGACAAATATTTGTTGATATTTCTTAACGTGAAACTGACCGATAGATTTTAATTTTTAAAGTATAAAATTATAATTAAAAATATAAGATTTTTTTATTTTTTTAGTTTTAATTAATATTTTATATTTAAATAAAACAATAAGATATATAATTAAAGAGTCCAAATGAAACAAGAATAAAATAGGATATCAAAATAAAAATAAAAAGATTAATTCGAGGCTTTGTATGTGTTATTGGCCTTTTTATAACTATAGATAGGGGAGGAGGCATGTAGAATTTAGTTGAGTTATGAGTTGCTCGATAATTGGGAAAACACAAAATAAAAACAAGAAAAATCAACAATTTTTACATACTCCCAAGACAAAATGTATAGTGTATATGACCAATGGGGCCCATGTTTTTGAATTTGAAAAAGAAAGGAAAAACCAAAAAAGGAGAAGAGGACCGTTTAACGCGTACCTTTTTTGGAACAGAAATCGAAAGGACGACCGGACAGATAGGGTCAGGGCTCCATCTCTTTCTATCTGTCTCTTCTCTTCTTACTTTTCTCCCCTACCCTTCTCTCTAATTGTATCTATGCATTTATTATAATATTTTCTTTATTTTAAAAATAAATAATATTTTTAATTATAAATTATAATTGTTTAATATATTAATTTACTTTGTATTTGTTTTTCTTTTTTAACCTTTTTTATCTAAATATTCTTAATAAAAACTTTGAAAAATATGTAATTCTTTAGTATTTTTTTATTTATGCAAAATTCATTTCATTTAATTAAGGGTAAAAATTAAAAATAATATCATTAATATCTTTCGACATTACGTAAAACATCATTTATTTTAAAATAAAAAATTAAAATATCACTTATTTTAAATAAAGAAAATATCATTTTGTACGTGAGTGTATTCATTCGATTCCTTAGAGAGTTATTAATGTCCTAGGATTGGTTTGTTCGATGGTATTTGAATAATCTTTATAAATCCTAGATAAGATATATAACATATTTTTAAAGTTAATATATCAGTAAGCAACGAATTTAGCGTTGAATTTTATTAGTAAAAAGAGGGTAAAATTGATAAACTTTATGGTTATTCATTTGATTCAATTCATTTTAAATAGGTTGGGTATCCAATCATTTAAATGTGGATCAAATATGACTCAACCCATGTCATTCATCATAAAAATCATAAATATGGATAACTCAAGAGTATCTTATCAATTGTACTCATTTAAAGAATATAAGGGAGTAGCAAACTTCATAAAAATGTACATTATAAGGGTGTATTTGGTACAAAGAAAATATTTTTCACCTTCAAGTGTTTGGTTAATTAAAATATTTTGATATGTATATTTTTTCAATTGACTTATTTTCCTCTAATTTAAGAAAAACCACTTTCCTACATAAAGTTAAAATATTTTCAAAACTTTTCTTAAACCTCACTAATCTAAATGGGTCTCGACCTGCACTTTCCTACACCTCTCCCCTCGACCCCGACCTAACACTCGACACCGAACCCGATCTCGACTCTCACCAACGACCCGACACCCAATCCCGATAACACCTCGACCCCCGACACAAATTTTCATGCCCGACCTAGACCCAACTTTCGACCCGATTTTGGATGCCTTCGACCTTACCCGACACCCGACCCGACCCTAACTTGACACCCGAAACTTGGACTCCCGACCCACCACCCGACTCCCGACCCACCACCCGACTCCCGACCCCGACCTCGATCTCGACCCCGACTCCCGACCCCGAGCGTACACCCGACACCCGATCCCGACTCCACAACCCGACTCCCGGCCGAGCCCGACATCCGATTCCGACGCACGACCCGACACTCCGACCCCGATCCGACATGACTTTAACCCCGACCTCAAATCCCAACCCCTACCCCGAGCCGACTTTCGATACTCGACTCGAATTCTCAACCCGACACCGACATCCTACCTCGATCCGAGACTCCGACTTCGACATCGACCCAAGTTCCGACTTTCGACCCCAACTCCCGATCTCGAGATTCGATCTCGACTCCCCGACCGTGACTTTCGACCCCAAATCCTAACACGACCGACTCGAGACTGCACTTTCAAACCCGAGCACCCGACTTTCGATCCCAACTCCGTAATCACTTATTTTTGAAAAATATTTTTATGATAACACGAATATATTATTTTTATACCAAACACACTCTAAAAGTAGAAAAAGAAAAAGAAAATATTTTTAACTGGAGCACTTTCTTTCATAATTAGAAGCAATGAATATAATATACATATCCATATTATCCATTGATTTACTCATTTTTTATCCATATCAAATATGAGTCAATCGGATATTTTGTCATTTTTCACCTAACTTATTTTTCAATCACCCATATCCGATTTGATCCGCCCGTTTACACCAAGAAAATAAAAGAACCTGAAAGAGAACAATACAAGCTAAGAGAGGCTATTCTTTATTTTATTAATTTCAACTAAAAATTGCAATACATATGCATATATAGATTATCTCAAGTAATAACAGTGAAGTACAAATGCCTCGAGCACCTCCAAGTCTCATTAGTGCTATGATCTTCAAAGTCAAATATAATACTCCCTCAAAGCAAAGTGAAAAGCCAACCACCAATGACCTAGGCCTATTCTTACATCTTCTATTGAGGTATAAAACAAACCTTTACAAATTAACATGCGCGTGAAAAAGGTAAGAACTAGAAAGAACTAAAAATGTAATGACCATCACAAAATTTATAACACTCTATGATGATATTACATATGATAATGCTAATAAAAAATAAGAAAATAAAAAAGAAAAAATATAAAGACAAAATTTTTCTTCTTTTGAATTTTGTGAAATCCCTCTAGAAGATTTGTGCCCAATAATAGTTTGATTCTTCACCTTGTCTTCTTCCTCCAACCGCTCCAAAATCTCTCGATACACTCTCATTGAAAGTTATTGTATGCCAACCTCTTCAGTCACCTCACCATCTAAACTCGTGCTTCCTTTCTCATGGTTTTTTTTCTTATTGTATTATCTAGGGAGATGTCATCTTACCTAGTTAGATTGCTAAAAACTTGCTCCAAATCTTCTGTCATCTTGTAGGTTAGAAAACATATTCTGGAGTAAACCAAAGTTTTAGAAGTATCCCCATTGCCTTGTAGTTAAGCTTATTGGGTGCTAATAAGAATGCTAGAGAATTTAATCACCATGTTTCTCACCAATAACTATAAAGATTTTGTGAAGAAATTCTTGTGCTGAGGTGTACACCGTACAAAAATTAAGCACTAGAATGAGATTAACTATTTGAATAAGCCGTGTCTCAGTTGCATTAATATTCCCTTTGGAAAGATTTGTAGCATGACAAGTGAATAGATTCCCAGCAAGTGCTTTGAGAGGATTCATGTTCTCCAATATTCGAATTCCAATAGATTTGAAACTCACAGTTTCGATTAATATCGATGAAATACATTGATCCACTTAATGAGCATCATTGATTGCATGATAATAATCCAATCGATGTGACAAGAAAATTTTTCATGATGGTGAGAAAAATATGGTGCTAGTGCTTGGCAAGAAAACTCAAATAATTGTGTGGAGTTGAATATTGTCTATGCTTTCTTCAATGCTTAAAAGTTTTTGTAGCAAGGGGGATTTATTGACTCGATGAGATCAAAGAGCAAGATTCTTCGATGATGAAAGGATTGGCGTGGTTAATGATAATGAGAATATTGCCGGGTCATGAGTGCAGAATTAATGTTCAACGATCGAGATTTTTGCAAGCCCAAAGAAATCCCATGGCTCCAGCCTTTTATACCTATAAATTCCCAGGACTATTAACTCCTAGTGAAAATAAATCTCGTGATATTAAGGCCGACATGCGTAACTCACTAGTCAGTCCAAAGCCAACCCGACTACATTGACCCGATGTCACGACTCAAAAATCTTATTATGTCGTGAGGGCACCTACTCTTTCTAATAGGCAAAACCTCTATCTATTTTTATTTATCTAAGACGAGTAAAGCGTAATATGAAAAAAGGTAAAAAAAGTCTAAAATCTTCATCAAACCAAAATGTAAGCAAAATAAGTACAACCTCAAGATCAGTATACAAGTACATGAGCGACTAAGATCCAAAAATACAAGTCTAAATGCTACAAAGATGTCTGAAAAGAAAGACATAAAAATATAAGCTAGGATCCGCTAAGCACGAAATTACGTAGTTCACTTTGAACTCGACAAGTCTCCTTAAAATTTGGAGGAGTGGATCAAATGTCGCTCGAACCCAAATCGTACCGCAAACAAAAAAGGTGTAGAAAAGTAAAGGCGAGTACGACAAACATATGTTGTTATACCTTAAAGCCTAAGATCAAAGCCAGAGTTGAAATGGAGAAAATAGAATTTTTCGTATCGTGTCACATGACGAGTCGTCTAGTGACCAGATGACCACCCAGTCATTAAGGACTCGTGATGAGGAGTTTGGTTAAGTTGAAAACTCGGTTTCGGGAGGTCCACGGGTACACCACAAGTCGGGTCAGCCACACGACTCTTTAGGTCAGCCGTGGCCAAGAGTGCTGAAGGTAAAGGAAGCTTAGGTAGTGCACTTTAACGGGTCCTCACCACGACTCGCCGGGAGCAATTCATTATTCGTGGTGTCACCCAAATAATTTTTCGACAAAGGGGGTAAAGGAAGGTGACCACGAGTCCTGGAGTCACTAGTAACGAGTCGTTAGGTGCCCGTGGTAACTATCAGTATGCAGCTTCTAGTGAAGATTTATGATTGGCAAGCCACGAGTCATGGCCTTGAAGGATGACTTGTCCAGCCTCATTGGTACCGGCAAATTGCTTTTCCCTACGAATTTAGTAAGGGCTTATCCATAAGTCCTATGATCCTATGCCCAAACTATGTTATTTTAAGGTCAGAATGGAGTATTTTAAGAAGGATTAAGTCATTATAAGCCTAGTATAATTCATGCATGCAAGTTAGAAGTCTAGAGGGGTGATCAAGCTCAATCTCTCAAGGTTCTTCCTCAATTATTCCTTGGGCAATCGAAAAGCTAGAATAAGATTTTCTCAGTATGGGCAATGAATGGGTGAAATTATTCACACCCATGCCCGATCCCTCTCTAATTCATGAAAATCTACATGTTGATTCTATGTGAATTTAACCCAATGCATGAATTCCTAAGTTCCTATCATGGGTATGATCTAAGCATGTTTTAATTGATGAATTATGATTGATGGGATGATTTTATAATATTTTAAATTATAAATTATATTTTCAAATTTTTTAAACTATGATGCCCATCCATGAATGTTCATGAAAGTTGAGATCTATGAGATATATGTTCAAAGTATGATGTGATGTTATGAAGAAAGTATGATTTCGAAATACCCATGTTATGTTCATGTTTTTAAAGTGAATCAAGTTGATTTCAAGCATGTTAAAGTATGGGAAAGCCCATAAGTGATAAAGTATGACTTATGATTTCATGAATTAACTTACCACATGGTTTTGAAGTTAAGACTCCTATTAATTTCAGCTTGTATGGTTTGAGCCAAGGCTCCTCATGTTATGATTTCGCATTATGCATGTATGTTATTATTCAACTTCTTCACTAAACGATGATCAACTTCAAGTTGAAAAATGATAGAGAGCATATGCATGTTTTGGGAGGTTCAGCATAGAGTAGGCTATGGTCAGTCAACCCTATGCCTAAGAACTACGCGCCAACATAGGTATGATCAGGTTATTTTAGGACCTCATTTGAAGCTTTCCCCGCCCACAGCGGGCCTCGGAGCTTGATATCGATATCATGGCAGCGCTTTAGCCTCGACAAGGTTTTAGACAGCTCAGCCCACTTGAGTATAATATTCAGGACCATGTAAGCTCTATAGTGGTAATATTGGTTATATGACGAGTCTCCCATTGTTCCTCATACGCTTATGATATTATGTTTTCACAGTTTGACCCAATGTCCAAGTTTTATGTATGATTATCAAATCAGCCTTGGGTCATTCGATCTGGGCTTATGATGTTCAGTTATGTAGAGACTATGATTTCAGAAAATAACATGCGAGCCTTAATTTAGAACCTTATCTTGGTTATGTTTTATGAAATGCATTATTATTGATTTTACTTACTTAAGAGGTTTTACTTACCTTGCATACCGGCATGGCTCCATGTACCGACCGCATACTTTATGCTGTATAATTTTATGATACAGACCTGGATATCTAGACTCAGCCCCATTACTAGCCAGCCTTGTTAGCATCCAATCTCGCTTGCGAGTCCTCATCTCCCGAGGATCTTTCCTTATTAGTTATCTTAATTTTTTTCAGTTTTGTGATAGAGAGTTATTTGGGGTGTTTTCCCATCAACTCATCAGAAATAGAGGCTTTTTAGATATAGATTGTAATTAGCTTCAAACTCGTAATCAGATACTCGATGTTATGCTATGTTCGACTTCCACTATGTTTTTAAGATTGATCTTCCGCTCTTGGCTGATTGGGTTAGATGTTATGTTCATGCCATGGGTCTACTGGAACCTCTAGGGTCCCTAACCTGTCTCGATTCGGGCCTATGTTTGGGTCGTGACAAACTTGTACGTAGCATTAGGTTTTGAAGTATCCTAGGGTGTCCGAAAGCTATGTTAAGTGTAGCCTTTTTCATGAGTGTAGCGCCACACTTATGATGAAGAGGCTACGAGATGTTTAAGAAATGTTCCCTTCTTTTATGATCTAAGTCATGCGATGAAATATCTCCCTATCCTTCTAACTCGTGCTATAATCATACGTAGAATCAAGGCCTCCTCGTAGAGCAACGATGTAGTGAGAAATGGAATGGAACGCCATGAGGATGGCAATGGGACGGGTACCAACAGGCCCCACCAGCTCATGAGGACCATGCACCGGAGCCGGTTGCCCATACAAAATTCAGTGCGCCCATTCTATTATCGGTACGTGTCTTGACCGCCAGGCCAATCATTGGGGCAAGAGCGCATGTCCACGAATGGGAATGTGCGGCAAATAATGAGTCGATATTTTCTAAGGATGAATCCTCTAGAATTCCTTGGGTCAAAGGTGGACAAGGATCCATATGAGTTTATTAAGGAGATTCCAAAGATCACCCGTGTCTATGGGGGTGGACCTGGAGAGGAGTTGTGCCGATTTAGCCTCATATCGCTGGGAAGTATGTCACATATTTTTGTTTAAATAATGGAAGGATAGTAGGGAAGTTAGAGCAGGCCCTATCAGTTGGGATGAGTTCCATGCCGCTTTTCTAGATCGGTTCTTCTCAGGAGATGAGGGAGATGAAATGATCGAGTTTGTGAATCTAAAGCAAGGGAAAGATGACAAGCAAGGTGAGTATGCCTCGAGTTCACTGTCTATCCAAGTACGCACCCGAGTTAGTGGTTATCACAAAACTTGAGTGAGCATGTTTGTACAAAGAGTGGCGGACTACCTAGACAAGGAATTGTAGGAGCCGCCATGCTTCATCAGACATGGATTTTCCTTAGATAGTCTTGTATGCCCAGCCAGATGGAGGCCGGTGCGGTGTGAGAGAGATAGAGGATAAGAGGTCCAGATGTACACATGGGCTCTCTTACTAGAGGCCGGGTGGTGGACACTCATCGTAGCTTCCTCCCACTGTGATCACATCCCGGCACCGCGGCCATGAGCATGCCATCCGTACCTAGGCACTACCGTGAGAGGACGAGCATCGTCGAGGCCGCACTTGGGTAGGGCCCACGCACGTATCCCACTCTATGGCTGTGTGTGGCCGTGAGACACATGGGGTTAGTGTTTGGAGGGTACATGTGCTTGCTTTGGGTGTGGGAAGTCTGCATATATGCTTAGAGATTGCCCAACAAACATGATAGGTTATGATAGCCAAGGCCCAGCCTTCCGCTCAACACCTCCACCAACACACCCATTTCGCAGGGCATCTACTAGAACAGTGGCGACAATGCCAAAACAGATTTTATGCCCTTGTATCCTGTCAAGAGCAGGAGGTCTCCCGATATAGCTACCGGTATGTCATGAGAGTATTATATCTTGATGTATATGCATTGTTTGAGATCTAGGGATACTTTATCTTTTTGGTGATGCCCTATGTTGCTAGTAGTTTCGTGAGTTAGTCCCGAAATCCTATCGTAACCCTTTTCAGTCTCTACTCCAATTGGTGATTTAGTTATAACTAGGACGGGTGTATAGAAAATACCCTATCACAATTCTTCGCAGAGTTGCCTCAACAGATCTTGTAGATCCATGATCGACTTTGATGTTATCCTCGCATGTATTGGCTATTTGCATGTTATGCCTCGCTTAATTGTAGAACCCGTATCGTAGAGTTCCACTTCGGGTGAGCCAGTCTTAGAATGGAAGGGTAGTTCAACTGTGCTCGTAGTTTATTTCATTTCCTACCTTAAGGCCGTAAAGATTATTTATAAGGGTTGTCTATACCATCTAGTTAGGGTTAAAGATGCCACGCCCAATACCCCGACTATCCGCCTTCGGCCCAGAGTATGCGAGTATCTAGAAGTGTTTTAAGATGATCTACCAGAATTTCTCCCGAGAGGGAAATCAATTTTGTATTGACCTTTCTTCCTTATACGCAGCCTATATCTATTCCTCCTTGCTGCACGGCTCCACCGGTGATAAAGGAGTTGAAGGAGAAGTTGAAGAACCTGCACAAGGGCTTCATTAGACTCCAGCAAATACCATGGGGTACATCAGTTCTCTTTATCTGGGCAAGAAAGATGGTTCCTTTGTATGTGCATTGATTATCGGCAATTGAACAAAGTCACCATGTGCCAGGTATCCTCCCCGATTGATGATTTGTTTGACCATATTTAGGGTGCTAAGTGCTTTTCAAAGGTAGACTCGATCCATATGCCAATAGCTCAAAGGTTCTAGAGAGCGATATTCGTAGACGTACCCTTCCGACTCGGTATGGCCATTACGAGTTTGTAGTTATGTCTTTGGACTAACGAATGCTCCGCAAATTTTTATGGATTTAATGAATGTGGTGTTCAATCCATACTTGGATATGTTCATTTCATAGATGATATCCTTTACATACTCTCTGAGCGGTGATGGTTAATGTCGCTCATTTTGAGGGTGGTGCTACAAACCTTGAAGGATCGCCAACTATATGCTAAATTCAGTAAATGTGAGTTTTATTGAACTCGTACTTTGGGTCGTGGTGGTGTCAAGTGAGGGTGTACATGTAGACTCTCAAAAGATAGAGGCTATGGAAAATTAGCTTAGACCAAAGGAATCCTTTGGATTAAGGAGTTTCTTGGGTTTAGCTGGGTATTACAAGAGGTTCATAGAGGAATTTTCATTTATTGCAGTTCCATTGACTAATTAACCCAAAATAAAGTGAAGTTCCAATGGTCGAGTCTTGTGAGAAGAGCTTCCAAGAATTGGAAGGCTCGATCACCTCAACACCTATGTTAATCCTACCCGAGGGTGCCAATGGGTTTGTGGTATATTGTGATGCTTCAAGGATCAGATTTGGATGTGTATTGATGCAATATGATAAGGTTATAGTAGCCCTAGTAAAATGTAAGTTCATGGAAAAATTACCCGACTCATGATCTCGACCGCAGCGGTATTTGCCTTGAAGATTCAGAGACACTATTTGTATGGGGTCCATGTAATGTGTTTAACGGACCACAAAAGCTTATAATATGTGTTTACCAGAAGGATCTAAATCTATGTCAAAGGAGTGTGGTTGAGCTATCAAGGATTATAATATGAGTTTCCTTTACCATCAGGGCAAGGCTAATGTGGTGGCTGATGCTCTTAGTAGGCTTTCTATGGAGAGTGTGTCTCATGTAGATGAGGATAGGAAGGAGTTGGTGAAGATTATGCATCGGCTTGCACGGTTGGGAATTCGTCTTGTTGACTCGATAGATGGTGGAGTTATTGTCAGAATGGTCAAAGCCATCCTTGGTGACCGGGTTAAAGCTAGAAAGACGAGGATCCTATTTTGATAATTCTGAAGGAATCCGTTCATAATCAGAAGGTAGAGGTCTTTTAAGCAAAGGGGAGATGGTGTGCTTCGATATCAGGGTCATCTGTGTTCGGATATTGATGATTTGAGAGATCGAATGTTGCACTAGGTTCATGGTTCCGTATTCCATACATCCAAAGCCACTAAGATGTACCATGACCTATGGGAAGTTTATTGGTGGAATGTCGAAGAAGGATATTGCGGACTTTGTGGCTAAGTGTCCGAAATTGCCAACAGGTGAAAGTATATCATTTTCAAAGACCTGTAGGTGTGCTTCAAGATATTAGCATCCCTACTTGGAAACGGGAAGAGATAAACATGGATTTTGTTACAGGGTTACCGTAATTTGCCGATAATATGACTCCATTTGGATTGTTGTGGAAAGGTTGACTAAAGCAACTCATTTCCTACCGGTCAAAACTACCGATTCAGCTGAGGATTATACCAAGTTGTACATTCGGAGTTGGTCTTGGCTTGGTACGGAGTATCCCCTCGCCCATCATATCGTACAGAGGTACCAGTTTACCCAGGTTTGGAGATTGTTTCAAAAGTGACTTTATACTTCAGGCTGCTTCAGTACAACATTTCATCCAAGTGACTATTCAAAACTTTCGAGGACATGTTTAGAGCACGTGTGATTGACTTCAAGGGTAGTTGGGATAATCATTTGCCTCTCATTGAGTTAGCGTATAACAAAAACTATCATTCCAGCAATCAGATGGCCTCGTTGAGGCTCCTTACGGGCAGAGGTGTAGTTCGCCTATTGGTTGGTTTGAAATAGGTGAAGTCGCATGATAGGACTGGATTAAGTTCATGAGGCCATGGAGAAAGTTCAAATTATAAGAGATAGGTTGAAAACAAATGTATTTGCCAAAAGTATTATGCGGATGTGAGGAGGAGAGAATTTGAGTTTAAAGTTCATGATTGGGTGTTTCTGAAGGTGTCTCTCATGAAGGGAGGATAACGTTCGGAAAGAAAGGGAAACTCGGCTTGTTACGCGGCTTGTACCGAATTGTGAAACGGTTGGCAAGTAGCATATGAATTGAGTTGCTCTTAGAGTTAGCTTCAACCATCCAGCTTTTCCATGTATCACTCTTAAAGAAGTGTTTGGGTGATCCAACCCAAGTTGTTCCAGTGGACAGTGTCGGTGTGAAAGACAACCTTGAAGTTATGAAGAGGTTTCCGTGGAAATATTGACTGCCAAGTTCGAAGGCTAAGAAAAATGGGAGTAGCCTTGGGCCAAAATTTTTATGGAGGAATCAACATGGTGAGGGAGCTACGGAGAAGCCGAAGTAGATATGATGGCTAGATACCCACATCTAATCCCTTCCGGCTCAGTTCCACTTGAGGTATCCGTTTTGCCCCAAAACTCCATTAAGTTTCATGTTCATTATGTGTCCCGCCATGTCAAAGCATGTATGTATGATGCGTGAATTCGGCCTACCATGTAGTCAAATTGGAGTCAGTCACTCCACCAGTTTTCAGCTTGTATGTTCAGTATTTGAGTATGATGATTGCATTTCTGCTTTTCTGTAAGGATTTTCAACATTCAAAGACAAATGTTCCCAAGGGGTGATATTTCTTATACTCAAATCCCCAAGATTAGACCCGGAGTCAAATGAAGAAAACAAGATTTCCTGCACTAGGTCATAGGACGAGTCATCCAGTGACCCGTCAGATCTACTCACAAGTCACTAAGTGACTCGTGGGTGAAGAGTTTGGCTTACGTTGGAAATTTCAATTCCCGAGTAACCAAGGGCATGACCATGAGTCATGGTCGCCACACGACTCAATAGGTCACCCGGGGGAAAGGGTTGTTGAAGGGTGAAGGAAGCTTAGGCAGTGCACTTAACGGGTTCTCACTAGGACTCGCCGGGAATACCACGAATCGTTGTGTCGCCCGTGGTGACACCCAAGTAATTTCTTGGCAGGGAGGGTGACGGAAGGTGACCATGAGTCGCGATCAGCAGTAACGAGTCACAGGGGTGTCACGCCGAAGTCTACACCCCGACGTAACACGGTACTCTGCCGCGAACCCAAGTCAACCCTTGGACTATCATTCACTAGTGCGCTGAGTAAACATGGACCACGAAAATTTAAAATAATACCATAAAACATTTATGAAAGACAAGTCTCGAAAGAATAAAGTTCAAAATATTTGAATAATATAGATAAATCAAAACCATGTCTGTCCGAAAGCTATTTGGTGAGGAGTTGCTGGACAAGCCCCCAGCTAACTCTAAGTATAACTGAAATAATAATTCAACTAAAAGAAAGTAAAACAAGGCCCTCGAATGATGAGGACTCACACTTCGGCTACGAGAGGAGTATCTCGGATCGGGAATTCAAGTAATCGGCGCTTGAAGCCCTGGAACTTGCAATCGATTTCATGAAATGATACACATAAAAGTATGCGTCAGTACTTTGAATGTACTTAGTATGAGAGAAACCAGCCCAAGATAAGCATTACAATACTGGAATTAGAAAACATGCAAGAAATTTCGGGCTTGGCGCAACCGAGGATGGTCTACAAGACCCCCGTTCCGACTACGATATGCTCTAAGTTTGATTCTAACCGAACTGAGCTAAAACTGAATTGAACTGATTGAGCTATACTGAAATGAACTGAACTGGATTGATTAGTGGGAGAGTCTCTAACTGACATATAACCACGTGAGCTAGAGGTGGAATTCGATGTATACGCCCCATTAGTAGGACCCAATATACCTTGCCGTGGTATAAAGGTATGAATTGGGTGATCACAAAGTTTGGGGCCAAACAGGACAATAATCAAACTCAATCCTATGCTGGCAACGTAATTCTGGGAACTTGGGTGAGCTGGAACCCAAGTCCGCCTAAGTAAGCAAGTCCTACTCCCAATCGAAAATCCTATTCTAAACTACTAAGTTAATAGCTCGAAACTGGGGTCCAAGACTAGCCGAGACGTATAATCAAAGTACCTGAGAGTCTTATCGTGTCAGATGTTTAAATCCGGGCCCTAAGACTGGCCGAGCTGCTTTTCTCGGGAAGCGTCGTAACCGTCTAAAGAACAACCTGATATCGAATCGGGGTCCGGGCTGGTCGAGCTATAACTCAACGTCATGACCACCTAATAGACCAATTAATCTGAGTTTTGTGTCTGATTTTGATAACTAAAAGGCACTACTGTCGCCTCGGGGAAATCTAAAGTCAAATCCGAGCGGTTGGCAATTTTATTAATAGTCTTGAAGGAATCTTACATTTTTACTTCAACCGAGCTACCGAGTAGCTAATAGAGATTTTAGCTCACTCCAATAACACTCGGAATTTCATAGCATGGAAACCACTCAAGAATTTAAGAGAAATTAACATCTGACAAGGCTAGAATCTTTCTCATACATAAGATATTTTTCTCATCGTCTATGTATTAAAATTTCAAGGAAATTCAGCCCAACACATACTTCATTCAACAAACAACAATTTATATGCACTATCTTTTCTCGAAATTTTGGACTGGAATTCACTATTTCAAGATTCTAGGTAATTTTGTACAAACTGTTGGAAAATCATATCAATAATCGGGATATTGTTCTATAAGAAATTAACAAACAATGACATGCAACATCTTGTACTCGAAAATTTAGGGCTAAAATAGAAACTAGTAGAGGTTTTTTGGAGACACAAGGGAAAGAACAGCTTCGTTGTTGAATTCTACATACCCGATGAAAATTCTAAGAGAAAATTGCTTGGAAATTTGAAGAAGAACTATCTCGCTCTAGCCGATGCACCGAACTTCTTTGAGAGGAACTTTTGCGTTCTTTTTTTCTTGGAAGTCTCGAGTGGGGAATGAGGGAAAGAACCCATTATCCCCACTAAAACGTCTCAAATCAAGCTAAAACGACGTGGTATAGGGTCAAAAAGCGTAGAAAATTTGAATTTCTCATTGAAATTTCCCCCGAAATGAAGCCTGCCCTGACCATGACTCCGTACCACAAAGTCACGACTGTGGTCACCTCTCCACTTTTCAATATTCTAAACCTGCCACGCCTCAAATACCATGACTCGTAGTAGCATTCTACGGGTCGTACTGTCATTCGTGGTATCATCCACCTATACCAACTATGACTTGCCCACTCTACCTCCTTATCATGACTCGTTGCTACATCCTACGAGTCGTACTACGACCCGTGGCGACTCACTCGGCACCACCGAGAATTTTACCAGACTTCTAACCACGAGTCGTACCTACGTGTCACAATTCTTAGGACCACCCGTGATGTGACCTCAGGCTCCCGAAATTCATCATGACTCGAGTCACAAGTCGTAGGTCCTCACCACGATTCGTACCTCTCGAGTCGTGGCCGGTGCAAAATTTTAGGTTTTTCTCATAGCTTCCTACTTCAACTCCTGTCTATTCTTAGGGGTCTCTTACGGGGTATCACAATATCTCCCCCTTGGAAACATTCATCCTCGAATGTAGGAAACAAGCCGCAATAAAAAACATACAATTACCATATGCAAATACTCGACTCATTTAAGCCAAAAATCTAACGGAATGACTATCCCCAAAAAGAACTACCTAATCGGATCAATTCGTAACATCACATACATATATCATATCATAAAACAAACTTGCATTCATGAACGGAACATGAGAAATTGATTGGAGGTCTGGGGCAAAAACTGATACCTCAAACTAAAATTGGCCGGTAGGGATCCAGCTGGGGTATTTAGCCATCATATCCGCCCGCCCTTCCACATAACTCCCTCAATATGCTGATTTCTCCATAACACCTTTTTATCGAAGCTACTTCCTTGTTCCTCAATTTACTAGAACTTGACGGTCAAGGATTTGGACGGTACCTTCAGGTGAGACTATCCTTGATCGCCACACTATCCAATGGAACCACGTAGGTTGATCTCAAATACACTTTTCAAAAGTGATAAATGGAAAATCGGGGTGTACATCCCGCTAGTTCTCGAAGGCAATACTAGCTCATAAGCCACCTTGCCGATACTTCACAAATTTCTAAGGTCCCATATACCTAGGACTGGTTCTCCTTTTTCCAAATCTCATTATCCCTTTCATGGTGAAATTTTCAGGTATACCCGCCTCAACTGCAAACTCCAATTCTCTTCTCGTCACATCAAAGCATAAATTTCCCGACTCGCCCGGGGCTATTTTTAGCCTATCTCGGATGAGATTTAATTTTTGCATTGCCTCGTGAACCGAGTATAGCCCTATCAAAGTAGCTTCATCGACTCAAACCGCCCTATTGGAGATCTACACCTTCTACTATACAATGCTTCAAACGGGGTCATCTAAATGTCAGGAATGGTGGCCGTTGTTGTATGCAAACCGACAGAGGCAAATGGTCATCCCACTACTCCTTAAAATCAATTACACGCTCTAACATATACCTGTAGGTCTGGAATGGTTCATTCAGCCTTTTGCCCATCGGTCTCATGGATGAAAAGTCGTGCTAAGCTTTACCTGGGTGCCTAGTCTCTTCTGAAAGGACCTCTAGAAGTGCGAGGTGAACCTGGCATCTGTCTCGAATGATGTACAACGGAGCCCCATGAAGCATGAATAACTACCGGATATAAAGTTTGGCATAGTCCTCCTCCGAGCTTGTGATTTTGAATGGGAGGAAGTGAGCCGACTCTGGTCATCCGATCTACTACCACCCAACATTGAGTCATACCGCAAGTTCGAGTTGAACCCGTAATGAAGTCCATATTTACTTCTTCCCATTTTAACGGGTATACCGATGTCTTTGGTCATGCCTCCTGGCCTTTGATGCTCCACCTTGACTTGCCGACAATTTGGGCACTTAGCTACGAATTCAACAATGTTCCTTTTCATGCCGTTTCCACCAAGAATGTCCTCTAAGTTGCGGTACATTTTAGTAGCACCCGGTGAATGGAGTACCTCGAGCTGTGTACTTCAGCCAATATTTGCTTTCTCAACTCACCAACATCCGGCACACACAACCTTCCCCCGGTAACAGAGCACTCTATCTCCCCTTGGGAGAAAGCCTCACTTTTTGAGAACCGCTTCCTTGAGTTTGGGGCCATAATCGGATCTTTATTCTATGGATTTAATTTCAACCACTTAGTATCAGAATTTAATCTCGCTTTGCATTACTACCCTACCTTCGGCTGAGCCTACTAGCCGCACCCTTAACCGGGCTAGTCTCGTGAACTTCTTTCACTAGTTCCCTTGTCCTCCTCAATGTGAGCTACACTTTCATAGACCGTCCGCTTTTTAGGCGCCAATACATCGCCTTACCCGGGTGATACAACAGACTCATGTCATAATCTTTTAATAGTTCAAACTACCGTCTCTGACGTTGTGTTTAGGTCATTCGCGAACACGCATCAAGGCTCTATGATCTATGAACACATCCACGTGAGCTTCCTACAAGTAGTGTCTCCATATTTTTAACGCAATACACTCATCACACCTCCAAGTAATGAGTGGATAATTCTTCTCAAGTGGAACTTTCGAGCCTGTCTTCGGAGGCATATGATATCACTTTGCCCCCGCCGCATCAGAACGCAACCAAGTCCAACTCTTAAAGCGTCACAATATAACACAAATCCATCTCGTTCTTCCTCGGCGTGGTCAAACTAGAGCGGCCGTGGGAGTCGAGCTTTAACCCTAAAAACTCATCTCACACTCATCGATCACCGAAATTTCACCTTCTTTCTGGGTTAACTTGCTTAAAGGGGATGCTATGGAGGAGAAACATTCCACAAATCGTTGGTACAACCTGCTAAGCCCAGAAAAATCCCGATCTCTGTGAGGGAGGTAGGTCTAGCCACCTTTTCACTCAAGCCGTAATCTTTGTGAGGATCTTACCCGTATCCCCCTCACCCGAGACCACATGACGCAATAATATCACAGACTTTGGCCAGAATTCACACTTGCTGAACTTGGCGAATAACTAGCAATCCCTGAGGGTCTGTAATGCTATCCTTAGGTGATTGGCATGCTCTCCTCATTTCGGAGTACACCACGTCATCGATAAATACAATGACAAACATATCTAAGTACGGCTTGAAAACCCTGTTCATCAAATCCAAGAAGGCTGCTAGGGCATTCAGCAACCCCAAAGGACATAACCATAAATTTGTAGTGACCATGCCGAGTTCTCAATGCCGTTTCTGTATGTCACTCTCTAACCTCTTAACCGATGGTACCCCGACCCGAGGTCGATCTCGAGAAACAACCGGCTCCCTGAAGCTGGTCGAACAGATCGTCAATTTTGAGTAGAAGGTACTTGTTCTTAATTTATTCTGAATGCCGATTTGCAATCTATGCACATTACAGGGTACCATCTTCTTACGCACGTATCAACACCGGAGCACCCTAGGGAGGAGATGCCGGGTTTGATAAAACCCTTATCGAGAAGGTCTCGAAGGCTCTTCAGCTCCTTAAGTTTGGCTGGAGCCATCCTGCAAGGAGGGATGGAGATAGATCGAGTGTCTCGGGAGGAGATCCATTCCCAAGTCTATTTCCTCGTTTAGGGAAACTCGAGAGGATTTTCAGGAAATACATTTGGGAAATCAAGAACACTGGAATCGACCGAATGGTGGGGGTCTGAGTTGGAATCCTTTGACCTGAACCAGATGATAAAGGCATCCTTTGGAAATGAGTTTCGATCCTTAAGGTAGGAAATAAACCTACCCTTAGCACCGAGCCGCTTCCACCATTCTAATATGGGCTCATTAGGAAACCGAAACTTGAAACCTCTAGTCTCCGCAGTCAACTCGAGGCATAGCAGGAGTGTAACCAATCCACGCTGAGAATAAGGTCTAAGTCGACCATGTCTAGCTCTGGCGATCAGCCGGAATGATTTTTTATTCAAGACCGAGACTGGTAGTTTCCTACACCCGACGGCTCTAATCGACTCGCCACCAGGGTGGAGACCGAGAAGGGTTCTGATAGGACCTATGGTGTTGAATCAACTGCTATGTATAGAGTCAGAACTAAAGTAGCAGCTCCCGGACTGCAAGAGGGTATATACGTCTAGGTGGAAGAGATCTAATATACCAAGAACTGTGCCGTGAGCTTTCCTGATCCCGACGAGAAGAGAGAGCATAAAAACAATCCCGCGCCGACCGCCATCCGTACCTCGGTGTGCTGACTGGAGCTTCTCAGGTAGTGCATTGTGATCTCCTCGCCATGCTAACGGATATTCTTTAATTCGATGCCCAAGCCGTCCATAACGTAAACAACCTTCTCTACCCTATAGATACTTGGTTACACCCCGTGTACTCCTCGACACGAGATGTATCTGGCTCGCATGCAGGCCAAGAGATTTTGATGCCATACATGCTAGGAAAAGGGACGGGGGAAAGAACGGATAAGAAATCCGTCGAACCATCGCTTAAGGAGCCGAGGCAGAGCCCTCCAGATGGCAATGTGTCACGGAGGGGAGGGCCTCCGCGGCCCCGGTGGACACGCTGGCCCTGGCCCAAAGCCCCGTGGAGCAAAGCCTCCAACTTCGGTTTACTCATTTAACTTTCCAAATTTCTGCAAAGCCGAGAGAGAACAGTGGGAGGATGAGTTTCCATTATAATTATCGCTCGATTACACCGTCAAACCTCGGTCCAAACTCAAATTAACCTCGAATACGAGGTATTTAGAAGCAAAGCGGAGCATTCCTACGGGATTTGCTCACAATCCGCCCGCAAATCAGCGCTACCGAGCTAAGGTAAGTGGAATTGCTCCAAATTAGTGTCAATATACTCCTAGCCCTAAAGTGAGTATTTCTCCCTTTCCGACTTTCGAAAATAGTGCAGCCTGATCGCTCTTCGATAAGCCAAAGTTTGGGCTATAAATATATCGAAAGTGATGTTTTCATCCGTAAAATTAGTGTATTTAGTTCTAATTGATATACATGTGAATGCAATTGGGACATGAATACCAAGTACCGACTGAAGCCGCCTCGTTAGTCGGATAACTGCTGAGGTATGTAAAGTTAGTTTCTTCTAGTTAGTAACTCTAGCCTAGCATAATACGCTGAACTCCGTAATGGAATTCTCGGAGTCGAATGTTAAGTTATGTGCGAATTCGCAAACCTCGTCTTGCGTTGTTATATTATATTCACTTAAAAGTTAGTAAAACAAAGGTCAAATGGCTTAAGAGGATACTGACTCGTGATAGTCCAAAAGATGCGTTTAACAAGCATGCTTTATAATATTATGACATATATTCAAAAGGAAAGTTAGCAAAGTAATATCATACGCATAGATAAAAATTCCAGATACAAGATACCGTATAGTATTCAAGGCGTGATAGCCATATACCAGATAATATCTCGGCTACATAGCCATAATGGCCGACAAGATCCCTTATCTAAAGATAAAGCAAGATATAATCAATATAAATACGTAAAAGAGTTCAGAACAAAAATCGTAATACAAAGAGTAATTTACTTAAACATGCTTGCTATATGTGATTATTGATTGTTGAGACTTGATTGTGTCGTGAGGGCAAATTCTTGAGTGTCCTCGCCCCGGGGTTGGTAATCGTGGTCGACCCACCGGAAATGGTGGGTATACGCTACCCAAGAGTGGCATGCCGTCTGCAGAGGGACGAAGATGGGATGAAGCTTTTCCCATATCAGCCGATCAACATAGCAGCATGCCTTACCCTGGCAGCATGCCTGTGTGGGAATGACTACTGACAATGGCTGCCATAATTACGCTTTATAGTACGTGAGTCCTCCTGCCTGCATACGCTATTTATATCATAGTCCATAGCCCGAAATGGGAGACCCAAGGAGGCCAATAGAGGTGCTCGTAGTTAGTAGAGGAGTGGAGAGAGTGACTATTTTTGGATGGTTTTTGACCCGGTAGGGGTATATAGGATTGTTTGATTGCTGGCACCTTCCTAAGCATGGGCCGGTATCGCTCTGCTTGTTATATATATGTATTTATATGTTATATATGAGCTAATAAACAATGTAGGTCGCCACGCGATGTGTATGCTCTCGCCTCATTCACAAGATGCAGGTGCCCGATTCGGATTATAGCAGTTTCTACGTATCCGTATATTTCTTGCTTTTCAAAGCTTCTAGCTTATGTTGTTTATATTCGTATATGTTCAGTTGCTTTGCATACTGGTACCAGTGGTACCGACGTCCGTTTGGGGCGCCAGACACTTGCCTGCAGGTACTAGATGAGGAGCCGATCCCTCGTGATTCTAGCTACCACAGCCACGCCTCCTGCCATCGAGCTAGACAACTAGAGGTCTATTTATTTTCTTTGCCGTATAGTACGGGCAGGCCTAGGCCCCGTCCCACTATTTTATCGCATTCATAGAGGCTTGCAGATTGTATATATATATATCTCCCCTCGTGGTTAGTGGTGCCTTGGCCATGGGGCCGTGCGTTTTGCTTAGTTGTTAGTATTATTGATTGTGTTGGCCGTGGGTGGGCCATATTTCAAATAGTGTGGTGACCTTGCCGGTCACGATGTACAATATCCATTGATGTTGAGTTACGGGTAACTAGACAAACATGGTGGCCTTGTCGCCCGCATAGGTTTCTATAAGAGTAGGATTCCGGTTAGTTGATGTTACGTATCGTGTGGCTAGCTCAGCTGGCCGAGGCTATATTTACAAAATTCAAGTATATAGCCCGGGCCGATTCCAGAATTGAGATAGAGCCGAGCCAGGCACCATATGTGCATAGGCTCACTCGCCTTAGCACCAGTCCTACTAGGGCAACTGTGTGCCGCTCATACTCCCCTGTGGCGGGCGTGACAAACTTGGCACGTAAGGTGTCGTGTCCTAGGAGTCTCGCAAGCCGTGCTAAGGTAGTCTTGTCTATGGATTTGTTGTGCACCACATACTATAGGTAAGGTGTGAGGCCGTGAAGGCATGAGGATGGTTACTCTTTCTTCTTTTCGCCGTGCTATAGAGCGGCAAAGGTAGGGTTGAGTCCCTAAAACTTATCATATTCTTTTTGTTTACGTATAAAAATGTCGAATTTTCGATATCCTATTCCAGAAAGAAGATTTAGATATAGTAACAGGGAGAGGGCACCAGCCAGTTACAAGGTAATGACAGCAGCAAAGGAGGAGGTATCAGACCTCCTAATGTGATACCTTTATCGGGTACCATTCCCAAACATATTTCTATAACTTCAGAGTAGGAAGTTAGAAACATAACGTACATACGAGTCACATTTATTTGTTAGATATATAAGATCTGATTAAGATAATAGACAATATTAGATCATATAGGTGTGAGAAAGAGAGGAAATGCAGATTCCCACCTCCATCCTTTAGATGTGGCATAGCCTCCATGTCTTCGTTTTGTTAACAATAAGAAAGGCTATTCCTACCTCTTAGTTTTGATTCCAAAGACAGTAAAGGGCATAAGAATTGAGGCGAGGTTGCCTAAAGTAAGCAGTAAGGAAGAGGATTGGTTGATTCCAGAAAGTAAAGAGTAAAGCAGAAGATTTTATTATTACGTATAGTTGTAGAGACCCTCACTTGCAATAAAGTCAAAGAGCAGCAGACTACTAGCTTACTCGAGCAGTGACCTGCCGCTGCGAACGCCTAGTACAGTTAGCCCGAGCCAGTAAGCGTTAAGTCTGCCATAAATGCTAATAACGGTAGGATATACTCTACAAGAGCACAGTTATGATTTACAGCTATCGAGGTCATGGTCGAGCGTGGTCCGACCGCAAGCTAGAAGAAGTATAAGCCGAGACTTGACCGGCACCTTATTAATAATGGGCAGCAGGCAATGTTGAATAGAGTCACTCTAAAGATAAGAGAAAGTAGCATGAATGTTTCGTATTTTGAGGAAAACTAGAATCACCTCTCCAAATTAAGAGAACATCGTGTATTAAGGACCAAACTGTGATCAAAGTTAAGAGACAGTAAGATTGTGGTTTAGAATGCTGCGGTACGTCCGCCAAGGAGAAGGTAGACAGGCTGACTAGAGAGACTCTACTCTAGTGTGGCCTGTGAGACAAGGTCCAACAGACCGTCAATTGCGGCCTTAATAATGTTGCAAGGCCACAAGCAGCCTGGATGTTGACCCCACGCCAAAGAGGCGTAGTTTCAAATAGCAGATCATACTAAAGTGCATGTGTGTGTTGCTTCAGAATCGGTACGAAAATCCAATGAAATGGTACGAGAGGACAAAGAGATATCATTAAATCAGAGCGCATATCATGCAATATGAAATTTCCAGAGTATGTAGATTACGTATTACTACAAAAGAATTCAGTATGTATTGTAGGTAATTGTTGATATATATATATATATATATATATACGTATACGTATATGGTGTGATTAGATGTCATGGGGTTACAGCCACAATGCATTCTCGGTTAGCCGCTAGGAAATATATACAAGACATCGCACGCAGACCTCGCCAAAAAGGGGGCAGCTTAAGTGTGATTCACGCATGAGCCATAGAAACTCTTTCTGCTCAAGTTTATTAACGACTTGCATAGCTTGCTGCCAGATCAGGCTTCGGGCTCACAGAGCTGGGGTAGCCTCGGGTCGGGAGGTTGGTGATACGGCGCACAGATTTGCTCAACTACTCACCGGCGCTCGTATTAGCAGGTGGAAGCATCCCTAAAGATCGGGCACATTATCCATGTGCCAGAACCAGAATTAGAACCGAATAGGCATTACTTCGAGGTTAGCAATACCAGAATTTTTCCAAGATGTTATGGTCGACATCATTTTCCTGAAACTTGTAGGTGAGAGTTCGCCATAGTCAACCTAGCAACAGCTTATTATGTGGAACACCCCGCAAGTCACCACCAGGTCCTAGTCAGACAAACCGTGAGTACCCCAAGAAAAGGTCTGGCCATCAGTAGTAGTAAGTGACGGATTAGTACCCCACTCGGTTCTCGTAAGATATCTGTATACGTAGTCCTAGAGAAGGCTACTTTATGGGATTGCTCATAAGACCGAGAATTTCCCTGCACAACAGTGCATAGATCCGAGGATACGAACCAGGCATAAGGAAGTGGTAGTACTTTGCTAGCACAGTATTTATTAATACAAGGAGATCGGTAGGTTCCCTATGAAAATCCAAGGACCTGACGCTCGAGAGTAAGTCGACTAAGTACAACTCTACAATTGTTCAATTAGGGAACAAAACATTTAGCTGTCACAACCTGCAGTTATGTATGAGTTACATGTCCTAGTAGGATATTTAGAGCATCATTGCATAACCGCAATGTTCGGGCCATTCAACCTAGCTATTCAAGCTTATTCAAGGTTATTTAACCGTGATTATTAGAGATCAAGATCATTATCAGATCCTTCGATCAGATACGGGCACATTGGGTGTGCAGTCGGTTGTTCAGGTTATCCCAACAACAACAGCGCTCTTAGCATGCGCCGTATGCCGATAAGCTCTAGCTATACCTGCAGATTACTCCGTCGGTTTCTCCGACATAACAAGCGCATGACCGTCAATTATATGTCAAGTTCTAAATGCCAGAATATTCTGTATCAATCCAGAAGAGCCAATGTAGTAAAAAACGCCCTTAGCCATAAATCTATGGGGAGTTTGGCATACTTGTAGCCGAACAGCGGGAATTGGCTTGGGAAATACACCAATTAGCCGCTTTAGCCATTCATATAAAGCGTAAAACAAAGGACAACAGAGCAGAATTCGTAACACCGCTGCGTCGTCGTTAGTTGTGAGGTAAAGGAACGGCAGGCGAGGATCCTACCAGTACAGCTTAAGGATAGAATTCAATGGGAAAGCGCCAGGATTTTCATATAACCGAGGGTGAAGTGCCGCGATGGGTGGGCCGCTTCGTGTTCCGTATGCTCAGGCTCCGCCAGCGATTATGAATGAGGTACATTACGCCTGCTATTCTCTTCTTCCAGGCGCAACGAAAATGTACCATGATATCAAGGAAAACTACTGTACAGTGTGAAAAGAGAAATAGCCGAATTTGTAGCCTAGTGTCCTAATCACAACAAGTAAAAAGCGTAACACCGTAAACCAGTGGATTGACTAGACATAGCTGTGCCTCTAGAAATGGGAACATTAATTTGAGCACAACATTCCACCCTCAGATTGATGGACAGGTTGAACGTACCTATTAAGACGCGAGGACATGCTACGCGTGTGTGCTAGATTTTGAGGTAGTTGGGACGAGCATTTGCCGTTAATTGCGTTTGCTTATAATAATAGCTATCACTGCCTATCCAGATGACGCCTGAGGCATTATATAGGCAAAAATGCATCGTCGGTTAGCTGGTTTGAAGTGGGAGAGTCGGGTCACTGATTGGGCCAAACATTATTCAACGTAGGAGAAGGTAAAGCTTATTAGAGAACGCCATCGACCGTACAGCCGCCAGAAATTGTATGCTGATGTGCGGCGCAGAGACTCCGGAATTTGATGTGAATGACTGGTATTTCTAAAAGTATCTCCGATGAAAGGGGTGGACTGCAAGAAAGGTAAAGCTCAGTCCGAGATTTGTTGGGCCTTATCAGTTTCGTTGAAGGATAGGCCAAGTGGCATATGAGTTGAACTTGCCTACAGTTAGAACTGCTCATCCAGTTTTTCATGTATCTATGCTAAGGAAGTGCATCTGAGACCACTCTAGAGCAAGCCCCAATCCAGATATCCAGCAGTTACCTAAGAGCTGGCCTATGAAGAGATTCCAGAAATTATCTTAGAAAGACAAGACTGTGAGATTGAGAACCAAAGATATCGTTGTCCAAGCCAAGGTACTGTGGCGTAACAGGAACCGAGAGGAGATGACTTGGGAGGCAGAGGAAGATATGAAAACCAGATATCCTCACTTATTTCAAGCCTAGTTAGTCAAGAGGCATGTTAGTATTTTTATTTTTTTAGTTGAAATTATGTGGAGAGACTATTAAATGTTTTAGGAAATGTTCCAATCTTTCATGTGATGAATACTATAGTATTGTGTGAGTACCTGTATTGGACTTTTCTGCATTTCAGGTTTTTGGGATAGTCCATATTACAGGGGAAACTCAAATTTTCTAGAAACAAGTTGAGTAAATTGGGAAGTCCTATAAATAGGAGTTTACATTCCGAGACGAATGTTCTTAAGGGGAGAATGTTACACCCTGTAAAAATTCTCAACACGTAGATGGCCTGGCTCCGCATGTAGGCTAAGAGTTTTTGAATGCCATGCTAAGAAAAGGTCTTCGTGGAAAGACCGGATAAGAAACTGGCCGAACCATCGCGATGAGCCTGCCGCAGCCCTCCGCGATGGCAACGTGTCACGGAGGAGGGCCTCCGCGTTGGCCCCGTGGACATGTTGGCCCCGTCCAGGCTCAAGTATATAAAGCCTCCAACTTCGGTTTACTTCATTTAACTTTCAAAATTTCCGCAGTGTTCGAGAGACAACAGGAGGACGAGTTTCCTTTATAATTATCGTTCGATTCCGCTACGCCCGCCTTGGGGGTATGACTGGCAATTTGGTGCCCTATTAGGACCTGAGCTGCTAGACTACCGAGCCTAAGCACATCTGGTGCCCGGGATGGCTCTAACTCGCATTCATGGAATCACGGCTATATAACGGCGTAAATACAGCCTCCGCCGACCGGCCAATAGCCACCTGTACTGTAGAATATCAGCTAATCAGAGTCATATCAATATAAGGGAGCCTATGCGGCCGACAAGGCCACCATGCCGACTAGTATTTCATCTTCCAAACAATGTATGCTAAATGGCTACGTGATCGATGTGTCACTACTACTAATCGGATATGGGCCCTACACGGTCAACATAAATAATTCAAACATACGCACGTCCCCAAACGACCGGCACAACTAACCACATGGAGATATATACACAATCTGTGGCCTCTAGGAATAATGATAAGATGGTCGTGACAAAGGCCCCGACCTACCCGACTGTATAACAAAAAAGGAAATAGACCTCCAAACTGCCTAACTCCTGATGACAGAGCCGATGACTCACCGAGCCGGCTGGAATCACGAGGACCGGCTCTGTCTATGAGTACCGCAGGCAATGCAGCGCCCCAAACGGGCGTCAAAGTACCACTGTACCGAGTATGCAAAGCAAATCAAACATCTCGAATATAAACAACATAACTAGAAGCTTTGAAAAGTAGGAAATATATGGATTCGTAAGAACCGCCGAAATCAATCAAACTTTTCAGATCAAGAATGAGGCAGGAGCATACCTGTCGACGTGGTGACCTGCTATCTATTAGCTCATATATGACATATAAATACATATATATAACAAGCAAGAACCAATACTGCACCCCATAAGCCGGAAGGTGCCAACAAATCAAACAATCTATATACCCCTACTCTAAGCCAAAACCATCCAAAAATAAGTCACTCCACTCATCCACTAACTACGAGCACTTACAAAGCCCCCTGTCTCCAAATGCGCTATGACCTCTCGATATAAATAATCGTGTCTAAGCCCGGAGGACTCATGTACTACAACCGTAATCGTGAATCGTCTCGTATCTATAATTGCTTCCCGGCGCAAACGCACAACAGGGTAAATCGCGCTGCTATGCCGATCACTCCTGATATGGGGAAAGTCCTATCTTCATCCCGTGGGGGGCGGCATGCCACTCCTTGGAGTGACGTATACCACCCAAGTAGTGGGTCGACACAAGCATAATCCAGGCGACGAGGACAGCTCAAGGTGCCTCATGACACAATCAAGTTCAACAATCAATAATCACATATATAGCAAGCATGTTTAAACCGAAACTACTATCTCGTATTTCCGACATTTTATTCAACTTCTGTGGTTAACGGCTTCAATAACTGTTAACTGAATCAACCAAGCTGACTTTATGATATGATGATGAGCACTGTTTGACTGATGCAGCAATGAGCGCGCCACTGACAACGGACAGGAGTTATTATCTGTCTGTCTGATTTACTTTACTAGCTTTTGCCCCGAATATATGTCATATTACTATAAACATGCTTGCTAAACGCATACCGGGATATACTGAGTCTAAAATGATATCTCGCTATTTGGCACTACTTTACTAGCTTTTTGGATCGAATATGATATAACAACGCACACAAAGCATCAATTCGCACAAAACTCAGTATTCGAGCCGAAATTCTATTACGGAGTTTCCGTATTATACTAGGCTAAAGTTACTAACTTGCCAAGAAACCGGCTTTACATACCTTCACTTCGGGTTTTCCCGACCATCTAGGCGAAGCTCGATCAAGATCTGTAGCCTATTTCTCCCAACTGCATTCACATATATTTCAAGTAGAACTAAATACACCAATATTCAAAAAGAAAACATCACTTACATATATATAGCCCAAACTTGGCTTATCAAAACGATCAAAATTCGCCGTTTTTCAAAAGTCCAAAAGGAGAAATACTCACTTTAGGCTAGGAGTATATTGACACTAATTTGAGCAATTCCACTTACCTTAGCTCGGTAGCGCGCCGATTTGGCTTCGGCCTAATTCCACGAAACTAAACTTCGCAGGAATGCTCCTTGCCGCTAAATACCTCACTACCAAAGGTTAATTCGAGTTTGGACCGCGTTTGCTGTAATCGGACTAATATTAGTAGGAGATCTTCGTTTTCCCTTCTTCTGATTACTTTTTCTATTGGAAATTATAAAGAATTGTAACTTTTAAAACCCAAGTGGAGTGCTTATATAATTGGGACTATAAGTCGTATTCCCGTGGGAATGCGATTTATAAGTCGATTCCCGGAATGCGATTTATAAGTCGCATGCCTTGCGACGCTGACTTGGCGCTTGTCCGATCTTTCCAGGGCCTTTTTCTAGCATGTATGATTCTAAAACTCTTAACCAACATGCAGTAGCCATCTACGGGTCGAGAATTTGCTGTGGTGTAACATTCTCCCCTAAGAACATTTCGTCCTCGAATGTAAACTTCTATCTATAGGAATTCCTAACTTATTCAACTTATTTCTAGAAAAATTTTGGCAGAGTTTTCCCCTGTAATATGGACTATATCAAAACCCGAAAGGCAGAAAAGTCCAACATGTGCACTCTACACAATGCTGTAGCATTCATCTCATAAAAGGCTAGAGTCGATTATCTCATTTAGTACATATTTATAAGGCACCGTATAAAATAATAATACTAACATACCTTTGGCTGACTAGGCTTGAAACAAGTGGGAGGATATCTGGTTTTCATATCTTCCTCTCGCTTCCCAGGTCATCTCTCGAATCCTATTACGCCACAAACACCTGACGTAATAAATATCTTTGGTTCTCAATCTACGAATCTTTCTGCCTAAGATAGCTACCGGAACCTCTTCATAGGACAAACAGCCTTATGTAAATATGGATATCCTGGATTGGGAATGCCTGGATGGGTCTCCGATGCACTTCCTTAACATAGATACGTGAAAACTCGGATGAACTGAGCTTCTAATTTCGGGAGGCAAGTTCAACTCATTGCCACTTGGCCTATCCTTCGACGTAACTGGAGCAAGGCCCAATGAATCTCGGACTAAGCTTACCTTTCTTACCGAACTATCACCCTTTCATCGGAGATACTTTAAATACCCAAGCCATTCACATTAAATTCTGTGTCTCGCGCCGCACATCAACATACGATTTCCGGCGCTCGCAGCTAGTAGGCGTTCTCCCGATAAGCTTTACCTTCTCCTCCACTATTGAATATCTGGCCCAATCAGCGCTAACTCTCCCACTTCAAACCAGCCAATCAAGGACCGCATTTTCTCCCATACAATGCCTCAAAGGGCGGATAGCCGAGTGATAGCTATTATTATAAGCAAACTCAATTAGCGCAAATGCTCATCCCGCCTACCCCCAAAATCTAGCACACATGCCCGTAGCATATCTTCGAGCATCCGAATAGTGCGTCAAATTCTCTATCCATCTATCTCGAGGGTGGAATGCCGTGCCTGCTAATTTTGCGTTCCTGCACTCTCCGAAATGATTGCCAAAATCTACCATGAATTGTGCTCCTCTCTGGCTGTGATGAGAGTACTGAACACCATGTAATCTAACCATCTCTCTGATATACAATGGCATAATCTTCGGTAGAGAAAGTAGCTTTCATCGCGTAGAAATGGGCCGATTTCTCACACCACAACTATTACCCAAATGGGCGTCTATATCGGTACGGGGTAATCCTGCCAAAGTCCATGTTCACTACTTCCATTTCCAGAGAGGCACAACTATGTCCTGGAGTTAACCCGCCTAGTTTCGGTGTTCGCTGACTGCTGGCGCTAGGACATTGGGCTACAAATTCATTATTTCTCTTTTTCATACTTGGCCAACAAAAGATCTCTTGATATCGTGGTACATTTTCGTCGCGCCTGGGTGGAAAGAATAGCGGGCGTAATGTACCTCATTCATAACTGGGCCAAGTGAGCCCTAAAATATCTCGGGAACACAAAGGCGGCCCTTGCATCGCAAAGACTTCATCCTTAGCTAACCAAAACTGGCCGCTTTCCCTTGTTTAATTCTGCCCTAAGCCGACTCAGGTCAGGATCTTCATATTGCCGTTCTTTTACCTTCACAATTCAATGACCTACACAAATGTTGTTCTGAATTACCGCCCGTTGTCCTCTCAAGCTCGCACGAACGGCTAAACTGGCATCAGGTATTTCCCAGCCAATCTCCCGCTATTCGCTTATAAGTATGCCAAACTCCCCATAGATTTATGGCTATGGCATTTGTTACATTGCCCTTCTTTTACTGATACAAAATATCTCATATGTAGAGAACTATATAATTGACGGTCATACGGCTTATTATGCCTGAGAAACCGATGTATCTACCGGTATAGCTAGAGCTTATCTCGTCTTCGCCGCATGCTAAGGCTACTTGTTGTTTGGATAACTAACAACCGTTCGTACACTATGTGCCCGGATTCGATCGTAGGATCTCGATAATGATCATGATTTCTAATAACTGGCCAAGAACCTGCATAATCAATAGCCGGGTTGAATGACCCGCATGCCGGCAGAGTCTAGCGATGTGCTCTGGGCCAATCCTACTCGGACATCTGTAACTCAAGTGCATAACTGTGGAGTTGGAAGCTAACTATTTTGTTCTCCTAATCGAACAATTTTAGAGTTGTGCTTAGTCCGATTTACTCTCGGCGGTCCGTTCCTGGATCCTCATAGGGAACCTACCGATCTCCTGCCTTAGTAAACACCGTGCTAGCAGAAAGTACTACCAATTTCTTACGCCTATGCGTATTCACTTGGATTTATACCACTGCTCTGGGAAATTCTCGGTCTTATGAGCCATTCTATAAAGATCGGTCTTCTACTAGGGCTTTGTATCTAAATATCTTACGAGAAACCAATCAAGTACTAGTCTATCACCGACTAACATGTGGACTCCTTTCTGGTACCACGCTTGTCTCGACCGGGGACGGTTGGCTGACTTGTGGGATGTTCTTATAATAAATTCTAGGTTGACTAAGGCCAACTCTCACCTACCAGGCAAAACGATGTACGACCACTTAACATATCGGAAAATTCTGGTATTGCTAACCTCAAGTATGCCTATTCGGTCTCTTATTTTGGTTCTGCATATGCGATAATGTTACTTGATCTTTAAGGATGCTTCCTTTACAATACAGGCGCGCTGGTCGTTAGACCGTCTAACTGCGCCCCTTATCATCTAACCACCCGATTCAAAGTTAATAACTCTTGTAGGCTTCGCTTCCAATCGCAACAACATATAAGTCCGTTAACTCAATAACCGAGAACCGAAAGTTTCTATAGATTCATACGTGAATCACACTTACATACCTTCTTCTTGGTGAGGGATCCTGCTGTATGATCTGTATATACTCCTAGTACCAACTTAACTGTGTAATCAGAATCCCCTGGCTAAGCGCCTATTCAATAAGATGGTTCATATCTCTGTATATACATATACATTAATAACTATGTACAATCCATATCAATTTTGTAGTAATACGTAATCTCTCGACATGCTTTTTATCAATTTCATACTGCACATGATATACCGCTTTTACGGTCTAGCTGATACCTCCTTCCCCTCTCTTATCATTTCATTGATTTTCATCCCATTGAAGTAACAAACATATATACTTTAGTTATGGTTCATTGCTTTGAAATTCCCGCCACTCTTACAAATACGGGTCAATATCCTAACTCGCGGGCCTTACTTGAATTATATTGAGAGCCCACGAATGTCTGCTGGGCCTTATCTCTAGGCCACACTAGATTAGAGTCTCTGTGTCGGTAGTTTCTTAACTTCTGTGTAGGCGGACATACCGCAAGATTCTGAACCGCACCTTACCGTCTCTTAACCGTTAGTCCGAGGCTTAGTCCTTCATAAATCCATATTCTATTAATCTAGGGTGATTCTAATTTCCCCCACAAAATCTAATATTCCTGCTTCTTTCCCTTATCTTGCTTAAGCTGAGCTCTGGGGTTCAAAGTATCTCGCCTTTACACAGACAGTGGTCAATGGCTAAGTCTCAAATCCTATACTTTTCTCGGCTTGGCAAAATGTGACTCCATCTGATTCACATGACCTCCGTACCTTCGTATCACAATCGAAATCATAACTATTACCTTGCGTGTATATCCTGCCGTTGTTACTGTTTTATGGCAGACTTGGCCTTTTTTTGACTCGAACTTAACTATTAATGAGCGTTCATCACCGATGTGTCTTTTTACACCTACTTCAGTGTTGTAGTCTTACTTGCTCTTTTGACTTATTACCGTGAAAGTCTGGACAACTTACATAATCATAGGGCTCTTCACGCTTCTAACACTTTCTAGAATCAACCAATCCCTCTTCACTTACCGCTACTTTGGGAAACCTCGCCCCAATTTTTATGCCTTTTACTATACCGGAATCAAAACTAAGAGGTAAGAATAGTCTTTTCTTATTGTTAACAAAACGAAGACATGGAACCCGTACCACATCTAAAGTGACGGAGGCGGGAATCCCGCATTTCCTCTCTTTGTCACACCTATATGATAATCTAATATTGTCTATTATCTTGGCCCGATATTATATATCTAACAAATAAATCAACTCATTTATACGCTATTCTTCTAACATCCTACTCGGTTATAGAAATATACCGGGATGGTACACAGGTACCACATCGGGAGGTCCCCGATACCTCCTCCGTCGTCGCCATTACCTTGTAACTTCGGCTGGGTGCCCCTCCTGGCTGCATCTGATCTTCTGCCTCGAATAGGATATCGCCGGGTCCGACTTGTATCTCGTATTCAAAGAATATGGTAAGTTTTAAGAACTCGACCCTATACTGTATCGCTCTATAGCACGACTGAATGAGAAGAAAGAGTAACCATCCTATCATGCCTTGCAGCCTCGCCATAGTATGGTACAACACATCCATAGACAAGACTCTACTTAGCACGGCTTGCACTCCCGTGTGGACACGGCACGCCCCGATACCAAGTTTGTCACGCCCGCCTTGGGGTATAACTGCACCGGGTGCCCTATTAGACTCGAGCCAAGCAGACTACCGAGCTTGCCACACTTGGTGCCTGGCTGGCTCTAACTCGCATTCATGGAACGGCCATATAACGGCTGTAACAACTCTCCGCCGACCGCCTATAGCCACCTTGCATCGTAACATCGCCCAATCGTAATCATGTCAATATAAGGGAGCCTATGCGGGCCGCCAAGGCAGCCATGCCGACTAGTTATTTCGAATCAAACAACAGATGCTAAATGCCACGTGACCGACAAGGTCACCACTACTAATCGATTGGGTCCCACACGGCCAACATAAATAACTAAATATATGCACGCCCCCACACGAGACAAAGACACTAACCACATGGAGATAGAGCATTGTTCCGCAGCTCTTCTAGGAATATCGACATGAATGATTAGCCCTGACCTACCTGTACTATATAATAAAAGAAAGGAAATAGACCTCTAGCTGTCTAGCCCTATGATTGTGAGCCGATGACTCAATGAGCTGGCCGGAATCACGAGGATCGCCTCCTACAGTGGCCTCGCAGTAGTAATGCGCTTTCAGTCGGGCAGGTCAAGACATCGGTACTCAGCATGCAAGAAAGTGAACACATCTGAATATGTAAACAACATAACCAGAAGATTTGAGAAGCAGGAATATCTAGATCCGTAAGAATCGCCGTAATCTAAATCAAACTTTTCGCATCGTAATGAGGCAGATATACCGCCGACGTGCGAATCGGCTAGGTCTATTAGCTCTCATATATGACATATAAATACAAATATATATAACAAGCAAGAATCAATACCAGCCTCATGTCGGAAGGTGCCAACCAATCAAACAATCTAATACCTACTCCTCGTCAAAACTATCCAAAAATAAGTCACCCACTCATCCACTAACTACGAGCACTCTACCGCCCCCGGGTCTCCAAATGGCTAAGGCCTCTCGATAAATAACCTGGGTGGTTCCGAGCCCGGAGGACTCCTATACCGTAAACTGTAACTGTAACTATCTGTATCTGTAACTGCTCCCCGGGTGCAAACGCACAACAGGTAAACCGCACCGCTATGCCGACGCCCGATATGGGGAAAGCTTCATCCCATCTTCGTCCTATCAAAGTGGTCGGCATGCCACTCCTTGGAGTGACGATACCCACCCGCTCAGTGGGTCGACACAGTTACCAACCCAGTGGGGCGGCGAGGACGCCTGAAGGGTGCCTCATGACACAATCAAGTCTCAACAATCAATAATCACATATAGAGCAAGCATGTTTAAACCGAAACTACTATCCGTATTCCGATTTCTTATTCCGAACTCTTCCGTTATACTAATTCTCAAACTGCTTTACACTGAATCTGGGATCTTATCTCGATCGTATGTCTATACCGTAGCCGAGATACTATCTCGACTCGGATGGCTATACCGTAGCCGAGATACTATCTCGATTTGCATCAGACTGGATATTATTCATCATCCGATTTACTTTTACTAGCTTTTATTCTGAATATATGTCATATTATTATAAAACATGCTTGCTAAACGCATACTGGGCTATACCGAGTCTCAATGATATTCCCGCTAATTGGCATTGCTTACTAGCTTTCGGATCGAATATGATATAACAACGCAAGAGCCGTGCTTCTTATCAAATTGCACAAAACTCAATATTCGACTCCGGAATTCTATTATTGGAGTTTATTAAGATATACCAGGCTAAAGCTAACTTGCCGAAGAAACTGGCTTTACATACCTTCGCTTTGGGGTTTTCCCCGACTATCGGCGAAGCTCGGCCGCATTTAGCTATTTCTCCCAACCGCATTCACATATATATCACTAGAACTAAATACACCAATATTCGGAAGAAAAACATCACTTTCGATATATATAGCCCAAACTTTGGCTTACAAAAATGGTCAAACCTAATTCTCGAAAGTCCGTAAGGGAGAAATACCACTTTAGGCTAGGAGTATATTGACACTAATTTGGAGCAATTTCACTTACCTTAGCTCGGTAACACGCTGATTTTAGCCGCCGAATTCCACGAAACTAAATCAGAGGGAATGCTCCTTGCCGCTAAATACCTCACTACCAAAGGTTAATTCGAGTTTGGACCGCGTTTGGCGCGTAATCTGACGAATATTAGTAGGAGATATTCATTTTCCCCTTCTCTCTAATTACTGCTTTTCTATTGGAAATTATACGGAATTGTAACTTTAAAACCGAATTGGGGCTTATATATAATTTGGACTTATAAGTCGCATTGGTGGAATGCGATTATAAGTCGCATTCCCGAATGCGATTTATAAGTCGCATTTTGCCTTGTGATGCGCCGACGGCGCTTTTTCCGATCTTTTCCCGGGAGTTTTTATAGCATGTATGGCACTCTAACACTCTTAACCAATATACGAGTAGGCCATCTACTGTCGAGAATTTACTAGGTGTAACAATTACGCCGTCAAACGCGGTCCAAACTCAAATTAACCTAGATACCGGTATTTAGCAGCAAGGAGCATTCTACGGATTTGCTCGCGAAATCCGGCCGCAACCGCGCTACCGAGCTAAGGTAAGTGGAATTGCTCTAAATTAGTGTCAATATACCTAGCTCTAAAGTGAGTATTTCTCCTTCGGACTTTCGAATAGCAAGTTTTCGACCGTTGCCTTTGATAAGCCAAAGTTTGGGCTATAATATATCGAAAGTGATGTTTTCTTCCAGAATATTAGTGTATTTAGTTCTAATTGATATATAATAGCTAGAGGAATAGTCAAGTACTCAATTTAGCTTCGCCCATTAGCCTGGAGCAATCCGGCGGAGGTATGTAAAGTTAGTTTTCTGCGTTAGTAACTCTAGCCTAGCATAATACAATGAACCCGTAACAGAATTCCCGGAGTCGAATATTGAGTTATGTGCGAATTCAGTAAACCTTTCTTGCGTTGTTATATTATATTCGCCTAAAAGTTAGTAAAACAGCTTCAAATGGCGAGATATTACTTCACTCGCATAGCCCAAAGATGCGTTTACCAAGCATGTTTTTATAATATTATGACATATATTCAAAAGGAAAGTTAGTAGCAATATCGCATATATGTATAAAATTCATATACGCACAGTCGTATAGTATCTCTGCTACAATATAGCCATACAAATGATAAGGACTCGCTATAGTATAGCCATACAAATGTATAAGACTCCAGATTCAATATAAAGCAGTATGAGAATCAGTATAACACAGAAAGAGTTCAAAATAAGAAATCGTAATACGTAGATAGTACTCTACTAACATGCTTCTATATGTGATTATTGATTGTTGAGACTTGATTGTGTTGTGAGGGCACCCTTGAGTGTCCTCGCCGCCCCTGGGTTGGTAACTGTGTCGACCCACTGAGAGGGTGGGTATACGTCACCCAAGGGAGTGGCATGACGTCCGCATTAGGACGAAGATGGGATGCTTTCCATATCGTGCCGATTAGCATAGCGCATGTGCCATTCTCATAGTGCTTGCGCCCAGGGAACATATTACAGATACAGACAGTTACAGTTACAGTTTACAGTACAGGAGTCCTCCGGGCTCAGACACAGTTATTTATATCAGAGGCCATAGGCTCCGAGCCGGAGACCTGTGGGCCTGGTGAGGTGCTCAGCTAGTGAGGAGTGGAGTGACTTATTTTGGATGGTTTTGACCCGAGTAGGGTATATAGATTGTTTGATTGGTTGGCACCTCCGCTTATGGGGGCTGTATTGGTTCTGCTTGTTATATATATGTATTTATATGTTATATATGAGCTAATAAACATAGGTCGCCACGTCGATGTATGCTCCTCGCTCATTCACGCACGTAAAAGTCTGGACTCAGATTATAGCAGTTCTTACAGATCCAGATATTTCCTCGCTTTAAAGCTTCTAGTTATGCTGTTTATATTCGTATATGTTCGCCAGCTTTGTACACTCGGCACTGGGCAGTACCGATGCCCGTTTGGGGCGCTCGCATTACTTACCCGGCAGTACTCATGTATGAGGAGCTGATCCTCGTGATTCTAGCCAGCCTGGCTGAGTCACGCTCCGTCATCCGAGCCAGACAAACTAGAGGTCTATTTATTTTCTTTTGTTGTACCGTATGGGTAGGTGTTGCCTGTGGCCCCGTCCACTCATTTTATCGCATTCATAGAGGCTTGCATTGTATATATATATATATCTCCCCGTGGTTAAGTGGTGTCGGTCATGTGGGGCCGCATTTTGTTTAGTTGTTAGTATTGTTGATTGTGTTGGCCGGGTGGGGCCATATTATGATAGTGGTGACCTTACCGGTCACGTAGATATTCACTATTCATTATGTTAAGTACGGTGACGCATGGTGGCCTTGTCGGCCCGCATAGGTTTCCCTATAAGAGTAGGGATTCTGGGTTAGTTGATGTTGCTGCACAGTGGCTATAGGCCTGGCCGGCCGAGGTCAGATGATGTACTTTTACAGCCGTTATATAGCCCGTCGATTCCAGGAATCTGAGATAGAGCCAGCCAGGCACCAGATGTGCTTAGGCTCACCAGTTTAGTAGTCCAGGTCCTACTAGGGCACCAGGTGCCAGTCATACCCTCCAGGGTGAGGCGTGACAATACTCTCCAGGATGATTTTTGCCGAACTTGGGGCACACTGGATACCTGTTCCCTGAATTATGGTCCTGAGATTGAGTGCCAGTAGACCTACCCCTTCGATCCTGGAGGGATCGAAAGGTTGGGGCGCTGGCTGAACTAGGTGCTGGGGCCCTGTGCTACTGCTGCTGCTGCGGGCGACTACCACCGCTAGATCTCTGATGGCCAAAGTATGAATGGCCGGTTCTTGCCCGCTTGTTCTTTCACTCCATATCTTTCAGCTTCTCGGCCTCAATCTGTTGAGCGTAAACAATTAGGCTGGAAAAATCCATGTCCTTGATCAGCATCGCGGTCCTGAACTCTTTGAGGAACATATTAGATACTCCTTTGAAGAACTTTAGCATGCGAGCCCTTGGCTCAGTGATAAAGCTCAAACTCACACTTCTTACCAAAGTTTGAAGAGGACATTGTTAATAAAGAACCCAACTAGAGGTTGAGGTCGATTCCACAGGGAATACAAAAGGATATAGAAGAATGCTAGTGCTTAAGATTTTTAGTTAATTATTTCCTTAAGATTACGCCAGTGTGCGGCTGCCTCGCGCATGGAGTGCCAACGTCGTGCGAACTTCAATTTTTGCATCTTTTGATCCCACTTCTTCACATTTGATCAATAATCCTTAAATACCTTCAAATTCATCATTTTAATCCCTAAAAACATCTCCTCACGTGTGCTAGCCATTTTCACAAATATATAACATAATCACATGCAATTACACACAATTTATTCTCAAAACATAGTAAAGTATGGGAAAAAATATGTCTATGAAGTGCATAAATACGCCTTTCATCAACACCCCACACATAAACTATTGTTCGTCCTCGAACAATCTACTACTTCCCTTCTCACATTTAAGAACAAAATTCATCCTACGAATAGGTCTACTTACACTTAAGATCATGAGACAAATCAATGAAGCTCAAATAACTTACTCGCATGCATATAGGTTCAACATTAAGATGTCAAAGTTCAAAATCACTTACTTTTGAAAACTAACTCATCAAAACATATTTTGGGCCAATCATGAATTATATATAATTTAGCAATCAAGATTAAACCAAACTCTTACCATTGTGCCCCTCACAATTTGGAGAGATGCCCGTTCTCACACAAGATATATAATAAGATTAACTTAGGCATAAATAAAATAATTTCCGCTCACTCTCACAAAAGAACTCAACATATATGCAAAAGATGACCCATAGGCTTGCCCTTAGTGTAATACTCCGCTAATATAAAATTATGAATCAAGGATCAATTAGAACTTTAATTTGGTTGTAATGTAGGCTAAAGGACTGGTAGGAACTATTTGGCCAAGATAGTGACTAACCTCCCTAAGCACTTTAATACTTCACAACACTTTGATATTTAGCTCATTTTCAATTTCTAAATATTTTCCTTATACCTCCTTTTATTTTTCAATTTTTCAACTTAGGTGACTAGTGGAGATTTTTCTTTTCATCATTGAGCTCATTCACACACATTTTTTTTCTTTTCTTTTTCTTTCTTTCTTTTCCATCCTTTACGCATCCCTACTCTAGCCACCCTCAACTTAAGCATTTTTCTTATGTTGAGATTCACAATATGCAAGGAAGGACCAGGGCCAAAACAGGTTCATTGTAAATAAATGGGTACGGTTAATCGTAAATCATGATTTTTTTTCATCTTCAATTTTTTCAAAGCTCTTTATTCTTTTTGTTTTCCCACTAAAAATCACCCTCCTTGGTTAGCAAAATTTCACCTTTTTCTTTTCTTCCAATTCACCACACTTTTTAGCTTTTCCCTTCACTTCTCCAATTATGCTCCTTTCCGACAAATTTTTTTTCATTAAAGTGCACTAGGAGTCATTTGGATCAAATAGAAGTCAATAGAACAAAAAAAGGATTCAATCTTATAATATGGCTATCAAAAGAATAGGCTAAGGATCAACATAGCTAACTAGGATAATTACAATCAAGGTAGGTAAAATAGGATACAAATAAGGCTATCAAAGAAATGCCTATATCACTTCCTAAATCCATCATTCTTATTTTACTTTGCACACACACCGGGAAAGTTCTAGACATCAATTTACAAGCATGGAGTATATCAAAGATTCCTTAGTCACACAATGGCACAAAATGGTTTAACAATGAAAATCAAGATAACATAAACACATATATTCATATTGCATGCATAATATAATTAAACCCATTATTTTCTATTCAAGAACATGAGTCAAGTTCCCAAAAGACTAAGTGTTTCTACCTTTTTCATGCATTTTTGAGTGAATTTAATAAAGTCACAATGATACCTAAAGTGAAGCACCTAACATTCATAGGATCCAAGTTCTTGTTCTTCCTGATGACTAATTTACCCTTAAGACGGTCGTCATCCATCCATCATCAGGAAAAGTCATGACTCAATGAAAAAAGATAAAAATAAAAATAAAAATCTAGACTCTCTAGTCGGTTCTAAGGGACTATCCACCAGAAAAGTATCAAAAACAAAAATCGGAGGAACCCAAAATAAAATAAAACAAAAAAAATACTACAAACCAACAATAATGCATGACAAATCATATATTTCAAAAAATAAACTAGGCCTACCATGTGCAAAGTTAGCAATTAAGGAATCCATGGTAATATGAAGTTCACTTCTCCCACCCAACACTTAATTGGTTACACTATCCCTAGTGCTAAAACAAATAAGCAATAAGTAATAGAGTGCAAGAAGAACCCCCTTGGCCTCTACTCCTCGTTTTCAATGTTTAATCTCAATTTTTGTTGAAACTCATGACCTATTACCTGCACATTTGAACAAACACTTAAAAAAAAAACAAAGAAAATCATCTTGGGTTGCCTCACAAGAAGCGCCTGATTTAACGTCGCGGCACAACACAGGTATCTTGATTACTCAGACTTCATCAAGATACCTATTGAGACCGTGGTCACATCTTTTCCGCTTGTTTTACCACGCTAACCTGTGACACATCAGAAAATAAAAGAAAAACAAAAAATAGGAAATAAAGGCTAAAAATTAAACACAAGCAATTAATCTAATTCTAAACCGTATTCCCCAGCAACGGCGCCACTTTTTGATAACGCTCAAACTCACACTTCTTAATAAAGTATGAACGGACGTTGTCAATAAAGAATCCAACTAGAGGTTGAGGTCGATCCCACAGGAAATATGGAATGATATAGAAGAACGCTAGTGCTTAAGCTTTTTAGTTAATTATTTCCTATGAGGGGGAATTTGTAAAGGTAATAAATAATTATTTTGAGAAATTGAAGGTTGATTTCAAAATTTATGCAATTAACTAGGGTAAGTGTTCCCCATGACTTCATAATCACAAGGCATTTTGTATTAGTGATCTATTCCGGTGCTTAGCATGCAATATTGGTAAGTTAGGTTCACCTAAATTGTTGGTCCCCTATCTAGGTGATTTTCACCACGCAACTTGGTCCGTCTATGGGTGTACTCTTGATTAACCCTTACCCTTAATATCGAATTAACTATCCCCCGACAAGTTCAAGCTATTAGATGAGGGTTGATAGCCTCAAATCTCCGTTGTTAATCTCTTTTCCCATTAATTACCTCGGTACGGTAAGTAAGAATAAGACAAGTCCTAACATTTGCAACCGTCAATAATCAATCAAAATGAAGAGAAAAACAATACAAGCATCAACCCCGTCCAAGAATCACTAAGTATTTTTACCTATGTGTGTTAATTCGTCATGGTTCCCACAACCCTAGTTGTGGTGGTTT
>JACEIK010001345.1:168427-184484 GCA_018107945.1 Datura stramonium
ATACAACTCTAGGAAAACCATATCCCAAAAGCTAGCTATTAAGGTGGAAGAGACCAAGGCTATATAATCCCCATATCAGCTTCCCATGTAACTAATGTGGGACTCAAGTCTCATACTGGATAACTTTCACATCTACCACAGGTAGGTAGCTCTTTCGCAGGTATCCCTTTTCGATTCAGGTGCCCAGGCGCCTCCGTGGCACGATGGGCACGAAAGGTGGTGGGTCGCTCTAATATGTGGATATAACTTTACGAGAACCATACCCCAAAAGCTAGCTATTAAGGTGAGAGACTCCAATTCTATATAAACCTCATACCAGCTATCCCTTTAACTGATGTGGGACTCAAGTCACATACCTTGCAATAGAATCATAACAGTTATTTGGTTTCACAAAATGTTTATGTCAAATAAGATCGTTTTCTTATACAGTTGTACCCAAGATATTTGCATAGAATAACAATGATTTCAGATTGAAGTCATACAATCAAATTTTTACTCAAAACAAAACTTAATAAATAATATTAGAATTATCTTTTATGTATTTGAGACTTAGTTAGCAACTAGTAACACCATGTAATATTATCTTGTAAATATTTATCTCAATATTTCAAAATTAAAATTTAATTATTTAAAAATATTTTTTTAAAAAAAATGGGCTAGCCTGCAGCCCATGTAATGATGAGTTAGGCTGACTATTTTAAAATCCATCAAAATAATGGACCACCCATCAACATGAACTAATTCGAACGAATTAAATCAACCCATATCTATGGCTTATCATTATTTCTACAATGTCAAAACAAATAGTAAATATTTTGCTTTCACTGTAAAAACTTGGCTATTAATAATTTGTTTACTCGATCTACATATAACTTTTTGTTTGCTAAGATAACCTTTTTTTCTAATGAGTTTTGCAGATGTGGAATTTTTGTGTAGTTAGAAAAATATTTCTCTTATTAAGCATTTATTTGTCTTATTATCTATCATTATGTTTGACAATCATTTGTTCAAAAGAAGTATGAAATTATCTTTTATTATTTGCTCTTCCTAAATAGGGGGGTTAACTAGTAAAATATTTGTTTTAGGCTCCAAAATGGTTGAGGCCTAAAAATTTTTAATGTTTAATTTTATGATTTTATTTTCATTTAAAATAATATTGAAGATTGTAAAAATAGAAAAAGGTTCAAAATTTATATTAAAAAAAAGAAAAAAAAAATTTAAAACTTTGAATTAAACAACTTAGATCTTCATAACAAATACTAAGGAAAGAGTATTACTAGTCCTATATAAATCCTAATTTACTGTATCAATTTCCATGAGATTTATACGACATCGTTTCGGTTTACTTGCAGATTCACAGCAAATCTGAAGAAAGCAAAAGCTTTGCTTCTCTAGGGTTTAAGATTTCTCCCCCAATTTCTCTGCTGAAACATCTTCTCTTCTCTAGGGTTTAACATCTTCTCAATTACACAGAACCAGCCATGGCGCGTAACGAAGAGAAAGCTCAATCAATGTTAAACAGATTCATCTCAATGAAAGAGGAAGAAAAGAAGAAACCCAAAGAACGCCGCCCGTATTTAGCCTCAGAGTGCCGTGATTTAGCAGAAGCAGACAAATGGAGGCAGCAAATCATGCGAGAAATCGGCCGAAAAGTTGCGGAGATCCAAAACGAAGGACTTGGGGAACACCGGTTGAGAGACCTGAATGATGAGATTAATAAGTTGATTAGAGAAAAGGTTCATTGGGAGAGGAGGATTATTGAACTTGGCGGGCCTAATTATACCAAGCATTCTGCGAAGATGACGGATTTGGAAGGAAATATTGTTGATGTACCGAATCCGGGTGGGCGTGGTCCAGGATATAGATATTTTGGTGCTGCAAAGAAGCTTCCCGGTGTTAGGGAGTTGTTTGAGAAACCTCCTGAATTGCGAAAACGAAGAACTAGGTATTGTTTTAGTTGCTTACGTCCATTTATACAGTTGATTCTGACTAGCTTAGGACTGAAGCATAGCTGATTGATTGATTGATTTTTTACCTCATTCATGCTGAATGTGTTATGGGGTTTATGTATTCTTATTTGTTCTTGTTTAGTAGGATGTTACATTAGGTATCACAAGTAGCTTTTCATAATTATTAGTAGAAAAACTTGATATGAAATTATTAAAAATTACAAATTTGTGTAATATGATACAAACTAACCAAAAAAATTTAATCACTAGAGAGCTGGCTTTTGAATTCTAGCTCTACTAATATTTAGGGATTAACATTGACAGAAAAAGCGGCATGTACAAACCTGTATTTTTTTATTTGATTAAACGCAAGTTTACCGAAAAGCTTACATTTTCTTATTAAGTAATAAATTTTATTAATCTAAAAAGCATGCTCGTATACAAGAAGTATGCCAAAAAATAAAAAGCCTACAAAAAGAGATAGTTTTCTAACACCCAAAGGAATCTTATGTGTGCACACCAAAAAGAATTGAGGGATAAAATACTACTCCTTAACTGAAGGAAGTTCATCATTAACTGAAAAACTTACTTATGGCTCTGGATTTTGAATATCGACTTAGCTACCATGGAAATCCACCGAGATCTTCCTAACAATTGAGGGAGATTGGAAGACGGTGAAAGGGGATGACATGATCCTAAATTAAAGAGACATTGTCATTCTGCATTGGTTGCAATAGGGTGCCATGTTGTTGTTTATCTCCATTAAATGTTGTGAAGCTGGACATGTCAGTGACTTGAGCATACACCTGAAATCAGATAAATGAATACTGCAATCTGGAGATGGCTCTTTGTTTCATACAAATAGATTTGCTAAGCACTACCAATAATTGGTCTACAATGGTTTTCGGTTTCCCATCACAAACATGTATTTGCTTAATAGATTTAATTAGAGATGACAACAACAACGGCATACCCAGTGTAATCCCACAAGTGGGGTTTGGGAAGAGTATGTACGCAGCCTTACCCCTACCTTGGAAAGGTAAAGATGTTTTTGATAGACCCTCAGCTCGGGTAAGCATATCAAAATCAAGTATGTACAACAATACAATAGCGAATAAGCCATGCTGAAAACGACTAAGAAAAGAACAAGTAGCAACAACAAATGATATGATAATCGAAAAAACAGAGATAACGCTTAACCAAAACTTTCATATTATTTTTTTGGTTGATAAGCTTATTAACTGTCATTCATATGGCTTGACAACAGTTTTTGACTGAGTACTAACAAAATCCTTTTTCCAAATAAAATTAAAGCTAGCATCCACTACTATAAGAAAAACTCAGCAGTTAGCTTGCTTCAAATGCATTCTTTATTCCTTACATTTTCCAGTTACTTCAAGTGTGGTCTTTGCTTGGAGGAAACAGAAAGTGAGAGAATGGGAAAAAGAAATGATAAACTGATGGCTTTGGTTTTCGAGTGCTTAGTTTCTCTTTAGAATAATAATATAGTAAGATAAAACTATTGAACATGTCTTGGAAAAGGACAAGTTGCTCGAGCTTGGAACATTTCTGATCATTTGTGTATATTGTATTATGGAATATCATCAGAAATGATCATGTTCAATTGGTGGGCTGTATCCTAAAAGACGAAGTCAAAATTGATTTTCAAGCTACAACTATTTCTACCTTGTAAAATAGATAAAAGTTAGGAAGGCAATATTTCCTTGGTCCGAAATTACTGACGAAGATATTATCGGAGCTTCATTGGAACTGGGAAGTACTTATGAAGGGAAAGAGGGTGTGGGAAGATGAAGAGAAAGGATTGGTTGTCTTTTATTTTTTGTGGTAAAAGGCAAAAAAATCCCCATTATGAATGAGATTAGTAAAGGATATTTAAGAAGAAACAAAAAATGGGTACGTGTTAACTTAGTACAACAACCTAATAGGTTAGCAAAATCCTACATGTATAATACGTGTACACACACATACACACACATACATGTGTGTATATATGTGCCTGTACGTGGATAATATGCATATAAAATATATATACACTTGTACATGTAGTTATATACAGCATATGTGCCTATATATACATATACATACCTATATACCTGTATATAGCTAGAAATCACTTTCCATACAATATAATTATGCTTTGCAATTATTGCAAACCACACCAAAATGGCCTGAATGGGGGTATTATGGACATTTCTTATGTGTATAATATCTAACATGCCTTTCGTGAAAAGGGTAGTGTTTCGCAGTTTCAAATTTGAATTTTGTTCTCTCTCATCAAATTAATTTTTCCTATTTCCCAAAATGCATTGAAAAAATAAAATATTCTCACGGAGAAAAGTAATTACTTTTTGTAGCACTCTTATGTTCAAAAACTATGACCCCCTATATTCTTCTTTTCAATTTAGGTGTATAGCATACAACATCCATTAATTTTAGGTTATCTTAATTTGTACGGATTAAAGTCGAGTTCAAATTTATTATGTTCTGCATGAACATAAAAGAGAAACTATAATTAATGGATGTTATAACGTGCACCTAAATGAAATGGATAAAGAGGAGCTATAATTTCTTAAGTTTTTTCAATGTATGTGGCATGCCGGGAAATTTCCCTCAAAAAATTTCTTTAATGCATTGGAATATATGCCGCAAAGTAATTTGATCAGAGAATCTAGATTTCAAAAAAATTAATTTGATTAGAGAACCAAATTCAAATTTGGAATTACGAAATCCTATCTTTTATAAAGGCCGTGATAGACATTTACACATAGAAAATGTCTGTAATACCCCGATTTTGAATATAGGACATAATTCTGCTTCACACTTACACTTTTCTGTGCGTTTCGCTTTTGAGTACCCTGATGGTCCTTATGAATTAGACTCAATAGAACTTGATCAAACCTTGTTCTCCTTTGTTAAGGTGGAGAATTCACCAAGAGGTTTACTTCTTCATCGTGTGAATCACATTCCATGAGCTGATTTATTTGTAGTCAAAGCAATTTCAAGTTCGTACTTTTTCTTTTCCTATCAAGTATGAGTTAAATGTCAATTTCTGGAAAAACTAATTCGATTAATGGGGATTCCGAGGAAAACTATTGTCTGAGAGTGTTAGAGCAAACTCCATTTAGTTTTTTCATGTTAAAACCTGTTTTAGTATGTGATTTGACAATGTTGAATCTCCAATTTCAATATGAGATAGGATACAGCCTCAAAAGGCAGTGAGAGGACAAGTATGGCTTCCTTTTGGAATCTAATATTCGTCAATCAGAAGTTATCTGATGAACTACCTGCTGCTGAAAATGTTATGGTAGTCAAAGTTCAGCCGCCTTGGAAGGTGTACCTGGATAGTACTGTGCAACTTGAAGGATTTGGTGTGGGTGTGGTTTCACTACTTTTCAAGGAGGAGGGTTTGTCATATTATTCTTTGAATATAACATTGCTCCAAAAATATTGTCGAATGTCAGCACTTACAATCAAGGCAAACAACCATTGAGATGAATTAGTAATGATTGTAAGTCTTCAGAAACTCCAAGCTTGTTGTCAGTTAGTTTCTTAGTAGTTGCAACGTTGAGAAGATTATGTTGCTTCCATGTTACAATTAGCAAATTTATGGGCTTATGGCTTGATGACGCAACATAAGCATAGAATCAGTGTTATTAGAGGCTCATTTAAAGCTCGCGTAAGCCTTGAAGCTAAGTGAAGCTCAGGTTGTGCACCTATCAAAGTGCTAAGGCATAATGCACCTTTATCTATAGGTTCTGTTTTAAGGGCACAGCGCGCGCATGTGCACGCACACACACAGTTTTCCACTCTTTTGTCCAAACAAATTATTATTTGTGTTATAGTTACATTTTCTTGCATTACACTACTATTTACTATTTTCCTTCCATTATAATTTTCTCACTGAAGTCACGCCTTAATTAGGCTTTGTGCTTAAAGCTCAAACAAGCATTCAGCTTTCTGGTTTTGACTACTTCGGATAGAATGCCTCAGGATGGAAAATAGAGGAGTGATACGTAGTTGCTCTTCCTCTACATAGGTGTTGCCCTACCAGATGAAAGTTATTGCTCATGAAAAATGTTTAGAGTTGTTGGATGAAAAGATGTTTAAGGTTAAAAAATGATCACATTAGCCAGAAGGTGAAAGAAGGATGCATGGGGGGTAAGCACCCAAGGGTGTGGCCTAGTGGTCAATAAAGTGGGTAGGAGACCATGAGGTCTCAGGTCCAAACCTCAACAGAGACAAAAAATGCTAGGTGATTTCTTCCTGTTCTAACCTTAGAGTGGACAGAAGTTACCTGGTACCTGTTGCTGGTGGGAGGTGGTAGATAACCCGTGGAATTAGTCGAGGTGCGTGCAAGCTGGCACGGACACCACATATAAAATAAAGGTTGAGGTAGCTTGAGTTGGTTTGGACATATCATGCACTGGCCTACAAATGTACCGGTTCATAAGTGTGAAACTATAGTAGAGTTAGGGGTATTAAAGGGGGCCGGGGTAGATCTAAAATCACATGAAAGGAATTTGTCTTGAAAGACTTACAAATTCTTCATATCAATGCAGACTTAGCTAAAGATAGAGCACAATGGAAAAGATCCATATAACGATCACCTATATACTAATTGAGAATAAGTTTGACTTTGTCAAGGAGCTTCTATTATATCATTATTTTTTTATATATTCTAACTCATTTCTTACTTTTATTTTATTTAGTATGATGATGATATGAGCTTAATGAAGAACTGGGAATCATAGCCGGCCCCAACTTGTTTTGTGACTTCGGCATAATAGTTGTTGGATGAAGATACATATTTAGAACACAGAAGCACATTTGTCAATGTCTGTAGAAGTTGAGAAAGAAAGTTGATAACGTTGACATTTGATTACTCTCTTCTTCCAGCCTGCTTACGGTTATCAAATAAGCATGTCATAAAATTGCAGTTCAAGTTCATAAGCAGTGGTTATGTTGCTAACACTGAATATCATTTCACTTGAAGATAGAATCCCAATATTAGTCCTGCTATAACACTTATCTAATAGCACTTCTTCAGGTAGTTGGTCGCAATTTTATGTCCTGCTTCTTGCATTGACATTCTTAAGTTGGTCATTACGAGCGTAATTTAAGTAAAAGAAAGTTTAAGATTTTTTCTTAAATATATTAGGAATGTGGAAAGATTGATAGTAGGTTGCAAGTGGTCTTATGACTTGAACGTCTTAAAATAATATTCAAATGTGGATAGATTGTGAGATAGTAGGTTGCAAGTTCTATTTATGAATGAAAAATTAGTTAATCAGAAAGTTTGTAGCTTTATGCTGTTTATGCAAGTGGTCTTATGACTTGAACTTCTTAAAATAATATTCAAATGTGGATAGATTGTGAGATAGTAGGTTGCAAGTTCTATTTATGAATGAAAAATTAGTTAATCAGTATATTTTGTTCATGCTTGGAAGAGAAATATATTCTTGGAAAAACTAACTTTGTTTTCTTTTAACTGCAGTGTAGCCATTCACATATTATTGTATTTACCAATCTAGCCTAGGGTGAACAAAAGAAGCTTTGTTGGACACTTCTAAAAAATGCTCTGAATATTTCTGTATTTAATGTTTTTTTGTGTGGATACGTTTTAGATTTTCTTCTGCTTGGTATTTATTTCAACAATTCTTATGTTGATTTGTATGCTGAAAATTTGTAGGTATGATATATACAAAGTTGACGCCAGCTACTATGGGTACAGAGATGATGAAGACGGAATATTGGAAAAATTGGAGGGACCAGCAGAGGAGAAGATGCGGGCTGCAGCTGTGAAAGAATGGATGGAGATGGAAGAGATAAGAGGGAAGCCAGAAGGCGGTAAAGTGGGGAGGTAGTGGAGGTGGGTTTGGGATCAAGATATTGTTCGAGGAGGAGGATGTGATAGGAGGGAGAGGATGGAAAGGGAGAGGGAGGAGAAGGACAGAGAAAAAGAATTTATGGTACATACCCTTGCCGGACGGAAAAGGAGATTGAAAGGATGGTGGTGGAACAGAAGAAGATGGAGCTTCTGAGTAAATATGCTAGTGAGGATTTAATGGAAGAGCAAATGGAAGCTAAGGCCATGCTCAACATTCAAAGGTAGGTGAGCATATGTTTCTACTTGATGTAAAGAGGATTTAACGAGACTGTTGTAGCGTTTTGTACTTTCAGTGTATCAAACTAGCAATGAATAGAATGATTATTTCAAGCTTCTATCTTTTCAACTCATGAAGAGGCTTCGGTTCATGCTAATGTTTCCCTGAAAACATTCCTCTCCCAGTTGCCTATTCACTCTGAAGTGCAAATAACTATCATTTGCATTTCAAGTCATCTATTACATTGATTTTCCAGTTGCAGAATAATGTGAAGAAGTGCATCAGATGTGATAATAATCAATCAACTTCACCAAGCTAACGGGGATCAACAATAAGGATATATTCTGTTCTATTTCATTCCAGTATACTGTTTTGGCATTTCTGGGGATATTTTGCTCGTCAATGGTGAACAACACACAGAAACCACTTGAAACCACTCTCATAGTTCTCCCCTACTTTCAGCATCAACTGATTATTTGCTGAAATTAATGTTGAATAACTTACCTGGTTGAGGTCAATGAGCGATCATGAAGCCCCATGGCCTAGGTTGGTGACCTTGTGCGCCCGGAGGGGCACCTGCCTAAGGTCGGCCAAGTTCACATAATCCCCTCTCTTTGTGCTTTTCTCTTGACACTGCTATTAATTAGTCCATACTCTCTTTGTTTCAATTTGTTTGTATGATTTTTGATTTGACACTGGATTTGAAAATAAAAAAGATTTTGAGATCTTGTGTTCTTAAAATTAAAAATACGTTGAATGTACCAAAATGTCCTTTAATTTGTGGTTTTAAACATGTCATGTGAAAGCTATAATTAAAAAGGAAAGTAAGACATTTCCTTCCATACAAACCTTTTGAAGCGGATTTAAAAAAGCATCATCTGCTTTCAAAATCAGGTCATCGGCTAGTACTGCGACTTGTATAAGACCTCCCTCCTTTATACCTATGGAGTTGACACTAATAAAGAGGCAAAATCAATATCAGTCATCAAATTGAAACTCGGATTTCAGGATTATAGTTTTACCAATAAACTCTTAACTTCCTTTAGAGTCTCTATAATTTTTATCAAACATGATCGGGAAATTCAAATTAGTAAAGACTGTGATAAGATTTTCGGTGCATGTGAATCATATAATAACTTTACTAATGGATATATAAAAAACAAGTTTCACAAGTGACCTTGTTTTACCCTCATATTGTTTTACTAGATTATATATAAATATTTTCTTTTATACTTGCTTATTAAACATTAAAAAACAAGTAAGAAATCTACTTATTTTTCAAAAAATTATTTTTCCTTTACCAAACGCACCATAGGTCATTGAATGGTAACAAACTTGTTTCCTAATACTAGAACTGAAAGTTTGTGAAGCCAGTAAGCACAAGTGAATCAAGACCAACTCCAAGAGGAAAACAGAGAAAAGTCAGAAATTTCAATAAAAATGTTTGAAAGAATATTTTAAGATTTAGGCCTATATGTATGAAAAGTAATATGTGACTTATATGCATAGTACATAGCTACGCCCCTGATTCTAGTCACATCAGAAGTTTTGACAAATAAAGTTATTCGCCATCAGACCTAATAAAATAATCGAGTTGCACACTAACCCAAACACCACGATTATTATTATTATTATTATTATTATTATTATTATTATTATTATTAGTTATATTATTATTTTAAAAAAAAAGATTTCTCATTGACAATTCTCAAGTGATGGAACATATATATATTAGTCAGTGACGCATATTCCCCATCAATGTAGATGCGATTTCCAATGGTTTTTTTAATTTACTCTAATTAATACTCTAGAGAGTTCAACTTCTGTCTTTTAATTTTATTTTTTTTCAATTTTCAAAGCTCATGGTTTTCATGTTTGTAGCAGTTATTAAATTATTATATCCAGTGTACATACACTATAAGTGCAAGTAAAGACCTTTTATTTTAGCTTAGACTAATGTAGTGGCCATCATATATTGCACTGATCCATGCTTTAGCAAATCAATTCCACAAAAAAAAAAATTCCCAGAAAAGGCTTGGCGAAACACAAGCTTGTGTGTAAAGGTATTTTGGAATATATTTTTTTCCGTTTTATTTATTTATGCATTATCTTTTTTTAAAAAAATTTATCCCAAAAGAAATGTTATCTTTCTATAACTAAAAATAACCTAATTAACTATAAAATTTATATTTTACCCTTAATGAAATAATTTATATTCATGCAAATATATAAGATTTGTTTTAGAATACAAGTTTTAAAAGTTTTTTTTTCTTAAATTTTTGTCAAGTCAAACGATATTATATAAATAAAAATGAAGGGAGTAATATTCATCTATTCCATGCTATTACATGGGTCAAAGCCATGCAAGTTTGTCCCAAGAAACATGCCCATTTTGTCTCTGTCATTGAATTGTCAAATCCCTTATTACCTGCTTCTTGGAACATAACAAATAAGGACCAATATATCAGAGACTAATATTTCTCTTTCTTCCAAATCAGCATGATTTCCTTCGCAGCCAAAACTTTCAAAGAATACTCAATCGTCAATACTAGACTCGTTGTCTCTTTGTCGCACATTAGGATAGAACTTTTTGTTACTCTAAGCTATTCTCAATCATTCCTGAATGAATTAACTTTTTATGGTCTGGTTGACCAAGTCTGTTCCTAGCAACTCTGCTTCTTCAGCCTCAAACTATGAAATCGAAGATCTACACCTTCTCTATACAGGAGTCTTCAAATGGTGCTATTTTGATATTATAATGGTAGCTTTTATTATAAAAAAATTATGAAAGTTCAATAACCATCCTAGTTACCCTTGAATTCTAGAACATAAGCTCTCAACATATCCTCGAGCATTTGTCTAGGGATGGAAAATGGTAGTAAGGTTTATTTTCATGCCCTATCATTTTTATTAAAGGAATTTCAAAAAAGTTGTATCAACTAAGCACCCCTTTCTGAAATAATGGACATTGGAGTCTTACTAAAACGTAATTTCTTGAAAATACAGCTTAATGTAGTCTTCCTACGAAATCAGTCGTCTTGATGAGTAATAAATAGCTTGACTTTGTAAGTCATCTATAATTACAAACTCCGATGTATGCTTTCCGAAATGAGCGCGGTAAACCTATTAAATCATATTCTCATTTTTTCATTTCCAAATGGAAAGCTCTATATTTTGTGCCAAACCACCGGTCCTTTGATGCTCAACCTTAACCTATTGAAAATTAGGAAACCTTGCCACAAAATTTAAATATATTCTTTTCATGTTATTCCACTAATAAATGTCTTTCAAGTTATTATACATCTTTTTAGAACCTGGATAAATGAAAGACTGGTAAATGTGTGCCTCTATTGTAATCTTTTTATGGACTCCATCTACATTAGGACACAAAATCTACCTTGGTACCTCAGGGTACCATCTCCTTTCCACTTCAAATATTCAGTCTTATGCTTATGGACTCTTTCCTTCAAATGAGTAAAGATGGGGTCATTTCTTATTTTTCCTTAACTTTGGTTACTAGGGATGAATCAACCCTATTTTGAATAACCATGCCATTATCATCAGAATCCAAGATCTGAACTCTTGAGTTTGCCAATTTGTGGATGTCTTTCATCAATTCGTTCGTATTTCCATCAACATGAGTCAAACATCCCATGAACAGTCTGCTAAGGATATCAATGACTATATTTTCCCTCCCTGGGTGGTATAAAATAGCCACATCATAATCTTTTAATAACTCAAATCCTTTCCTTTGCCTGAGATTCAACTCCTTCCAGTTGAAGACATACTGCAAATTTTTGTGATCAATATCAACATGAACATCATAGAGGTAGTGTTGCCAAGGTTTTTAAGTGAACAACACTGATGCCCAACTAGATCATGAGTTGAGTAGTTCTTCTCCTGATTTTTTTAAATTTGTCTAGAGGCATAGGCTAAACTTTTTCATATTGCATTAGAGTACAATTGAGAAAAATTCTTAAAAACATCACAATACACAACAAACTCATAGGTTCTCTCTAGTAAGGTTAACACTACAACAGAAGTTAGTCTCGTCTTCAACTCTTGGAAATTTTCTCACATGAATCTGACCATTGAAACTTGGTCAGATTCTAAGTCAACTTGTTCAAAGGAGGAAACAATAAGGAGAAACTCTCTAAAACCATTTGTAATACCTATCCAAACTTAATAAGCTCCAAATATTGATCAGGTTGTAAGATCTAGCTAGGCCAATTCTTTAATGATTCGACCTTCTAGGAGTCTAGCTTGATGCCTTCACTATAAACGATGTGACCTAGAAAATCCATGGACTTGCCAAAAGTCACACTTCAAAAACTCTACATATGATTTCGCAATCCATTAGTGTTTGCAACACAATTCAAATGTGATCTGCATGTTCTTCCTCACTGCGGGAATGCACAGGAACATCATTGATGAAGACAATCTTGGATATGTTAAGATAAAGTTTGAAGACTTTGTTCATTAGATCTATAAATATTGTTAGGGCATTTGTTAATTCAAAGGACATCACTAGGAATTCAAAGCGGTCGTAGCAAGTCTTGAAGGTTGTCTTCAAAATGTCTTCTTCCCTAATTAACTTCAACTAATGATAACCTGACCTGAGGTCAATCTTAGAGAAATAGTGTGTGTGTATATATATATATCTTTTTTTTTTTAGGAGAAGAACTTAAATTAATGTAAGTTGATGGAGTAGCAGTGTTTCTTACAGATATAAAGTTTGAAGATTTTATGAATGCAATTGTAAAACAATTGATGGTGAACATTGAAGTTAATTCACTAGATATTTTTTACAAGGTCGATGATGATTCTCCTAATTATTGGTTGTCAATGATATAAGTATAATTCTATAAAGCAGATTTTAAGGTGTATTTCTTATGTATATCGGGAAGGGAATGATATACATGACGTTAGTTTCTCTGAACGATGAATTCATCTAGATGTATACAAATTATTGATATATGTGATATACATGGCAATGATATAGTTTTGTTGATTAACTATCGGGATGATATAAATAGAATGAGGTTCGGAGTCAATGTATTATTTTTAAAATATGAGGATAATAATTACAAACTATGGAATTGTGTTCGTTATGGAGGAAACTATTTTGAAAAATATTTCTCATGTTTAGTTGGTCCAAGTGCATTAGTGTATTTTCTCTAAAAGTTGCTTAAGGAGTGTAAGAGTGGTATAAACCTTATAAATTTAATAAATTAAAATGAGAACATACACCTTTTTGTGTATTTGTGCCCTGCATCCCGCATCAGCCAACCCCCGTCTCTCATAATATTTATCTAAATTATATATAAATAATTTTAAAATAATATTTTTTTACATACATCAAAATAAAAAAAGTAAATAAAAATTCTATTTATTTTATTTAGAAAACTATTTTTCATGATAATCTTTTCCTTTCATACCAAACGCATGCTATTTCGTCAACCAATTTCCAACGCTAACATTTATTATTATTTTGAGCTAACTGTTAATTCTAATATAACAGTTTTAGAACGCTTACAAAAGAGTTTTAACTTTTAAGTAAATAAGTGAAACCTGCGAACATATATAGTGTATATATCGACTTGTAATGGGCCGTGTTCATTAATTAAGATTTACTTTCTTCGATCATATTTTGAATTTGAAATTAAATGAATTATATTTTTACTGTAATTTTTATATGTATATTTTAAATAATATTTTAAAACCCAAAGTAACAAATCTCATAAAACATTAATTTATACATACAATTAAAAATTTTAAATTTTTAAATTTAATATCTAAATATAATATAGGGTTAAAATCTTAAAATTCTGAATCACAAAAAGCAAAAAGTACTTGTGACATAAATTAAGACAGAGAAAGTATTGCAGCACGTGGACTCGTGCTAATTAATACTACCATATTTGAAAGTTTAATTCACTAAGTATTTTGATAATACTAATTAATACTACCATATTTGAAAGTTTAATTCACTAAGTATTTTGATAATAGAAAATTAGGTAGCTGAAAACCAATAAAAAAAGAAAATAAGGTTAATCCTACACAAAAACTGAAAATGAAGGAAGTCTATTTTCTGTATATATACGAGTTTAGTGGAAAAACTCAATTTTTAAACCAATATTTATACTTTGATTAGTTTCATGAGATGGAGTCGATTCACTGCTACTACATTTAAGCTTTTACGTGACTTTCATATAGAATGAGTAAAAAACAAATTATATTATACGAATCAGGTTAAAGTCTTCGTAAGTTTAAGTGAATTTTCCTTACAATCGCCCCAAAACCGCTGGCCATCACTACTATATACAAGAATTCTTACTTTTTTACATAAAAGAAAAAGAAAACAAAAGTAAATATTAAAATTTTAAAATAGTGAGAAAGGAATGAAAATTTAAGAAGATTGGTATCATAAAAGAAAGTGAAAAGGAGACTCAAAGTCTCACAACCTAATGTGTTATTAAAAAAAAAAGAAATTTAAAAAAAGTTAGCTATTGTGTTAAATTGAGTCAAATTGGATAATCAACAACAACAACATACTCAGCAAAATCTTATAAAAATGAAATTTAGGAAGGGTAAAGTGTATGCAAATTTTACCTCCACGTCAGAGGTAAAAAGATGGTTTAATTTCCTATAGACCCTCGGCTCAATTAATCGTTCAAAAAAGTTCAGATAAAAGCATTAAAAATACAAAAAATAAATAGATAATAACAAAAGTAGCAAATAAAAACAAGACAATAACCACAACAAAATAATATAATACTAAATCAAAGGAGAAGAAACTGCTCAGGCAGTGCTACAACCACTGGTATGAACTGTAACAAGACCCACTGCTACCTAGCTACTACCCTTCAATCACAACCTAAATTCTTTTTCCTTATTAATTTATTTTTTTTGAGTTAATTGCACTTAATTCACTTAGACTTTTGATCCAGAAAATGATATTCCATTCCACCTGTTGAATGGGAGAATGGCATGCCTTACTCAAAGTCAACAGTCAAAAATGAGAAAGTCATGTTCAATATTATCAAAAGGTAACAAAAAAAGACTTTTAATTAATGCTCCATTTCTTTACTCTTACTTGCTCATAATAGATTTTGTATTTTCTTTTAAATAATAATATATAAAGTAAAAAAATCATAAATATAAAAAAAACTCATTAAATATTTAAAAAATTTGAAAAATTTTGAAAAATAATTTGAAGAATTGTAGTTAATATTAAGGTAAAATAATATTGATATATTGAAGTGGATAAATAAAAATAAAAATTTTATTTTTAATATAGTGAATAAGTAAAAATTAATAGTGAGAATAGAAGATAGATAAATTTTTCTTTCAATTATGAAAAAAGTAGACAATGAGAATTGTATTTCTCTCTTTTTCCTCCTTCAGTTTCCTTTCTAAGTTGAAGACCTCATTTACTTCATGAGAATTTTCCTTTCTCAGATTATATATTCTACTTGGGGACATTTCAGTGATCATAATATTTAAAAAATAAATATAGTGAATAAGTAAAAATTAATAGTGAGAATAGAAGATAGATAAATTTTTCTTTCAATTATGAAAAAAGTAGACAATGAGAATTGTATTTCTCTCTTTTTCCTCCTTCAGTTTCCTTTCTAAGTTGAAGACCTCATTTACTTCATGAGAATTTTCCTTTCTCAGATTATATATTCTACTTGGGGACATTTCAGTGATCATAATATTTAAAAAATAAAGAGAAAATATTGAATTGAGAAAGTTTAGAGGTTATATAAAAATAATTCTAAAATATTGAAAAACTTTTGAGAATTACTAAAAGATGTCTACTCAAACGGTTGAAGTATTATTTTCTCATAACCTGAATTTATGCATTTTTCCTATGAAAATTTTTAAACAAAAAAGGGTTTTAAATGCTTTTAATGTATTAGAAATGATTTTAAAATGTCTTTTCTTCACTTATTAGATCAAATTTGCCCTTCCTTCTAT
>JACEIK010001345.1:184595-194913 GCA_018107945.1 Datura stramonium
CCCAGTATAATTCGAAATCTTAAATAAATAAAAAAATATCTTCTTTCTTTGATTCAAAGCAAACCAGCAAGTTTTTAGTGGAGGTTAATTATTCGTCTGTGAATTTAATATTTGAGGGTCATTTTTCACATTTGTAAAATTCGACAAAGATTGATAGCTCATTTTGACAGAGAATTTTAGAGAAATGACAAAAATCTATTTCTTATATTTAAAATACTTACAACATATTTATGAGTAATTTAGATGTTTTAAATTTGTTAAAATAAAATAATTTTAGTTTCTAGCAAATGTTTTAACAACATCTATGTTAAATCTAACAACACTGTAGAAAAAATTCATTCTCTCGTAGCTTTTGCCAGCTCCACATAGAATAAAAGGATTTGGGTGTGGTTTATGTATGTATGTATATACTCATTTGGTCCCATTGTTAGGTGTTCTGTTAATACCTTTTTTTTGGGTGAACAGAAGATTAATTATATTTATAACTACAGATTAAATATACTCAATAATTACAGATTAGTGAGAGCCATATTGCTCTCGAGTTGTTCACTACTCTCTCACAAAAGGCTATTAACATTACAAGCCAAAGTGCATGGTTCCTAAATGTTTGTCAGACTGCTTCACATGATTGTTGAATTACCTACTCCGTCGGTTCACTTTTATTTATTCATTATATTAAAAATAAATATTTTTTTTATTTATCTAATTTAAAAACTTAAAAAATAATTTATCATTTAATTCTTAATTTATCCTATAACCATCTCTCAATGTATTTCTCAAAACATGATTTAATATAATCAAAAGGTAATATAGTAAAATTGTCATTTTTATTTGTCAAGGGGTGTGTCAAATCAATACCGGACAAATAAAGGTGGACGGAGGGAATAACAGTAATACATTCCTGAGGAGTAAATCAAGAATTAGTTAGAAGTAGAAACACTTGCTAAGTAATCTCTCCGTCCACTTTAACTTATTCACTAAACTAAAGATGGATATTCACTTTTACGTGTTCAATTTAAAAAAATCAAGTCCTAATTTATTACTTAGTTCCTGATGAAGACATTACGAGAGTTGAGTTTCAACCACCACTTGTCACGATGTCTGTCGACGTGGACTCGCATTTAGGCCAACCGCGAGCTCGAAACTCACGGGAGGCCAGTATCCGTCCCATGACACAACCGCAACCAAGATTTTAGACGCGGAATGCAAGGGCGGCATAATGCATGATAGTAATTCAACCTAGTACGGGAGGAACCGTTGATTCACGCGATTGGTAATCTTGCTTGGTTGAAAAGCCAGTGGCTTGAAGCTACTGTATGTTGAATTATGACTGAACGAGTTATTTTTTAAAGCATTAAATTTATTATATTTAAAAAGAATATATCAAGTTAACACTGAATAAGTAAAGATGGACGGAAAGAGCGGAATAATAGACATGACAAGCAGAGTTACGTTCCTTCAACCTACATCATATATAGTCCTCCAGATGCTTTATGTTTCAAACAAATAAAGAAAAACGTCTCTCTCTAACAAAAAGCTAGCTAAAAGTAAGAATGCTGCAGTCAAAAAGTACTTTATTTAATTAAGCAGGAAAAAACCTAAGAAAAATACTTGACTCCATATCTTGAATTCCTTGTTCAATGTTCGATCTTACTCCTTGTAGGAGTTGTCTCTGCAAATCTACTGCTCCTTCCATTTTAAAATACTTGTCATGTATTTTTTATTTTTTGAGAATTAAATTATTTGAACTTTAAATAAGATTTTTAAAGGAATTTTTTCACCACATTGACATGAAAAAAAAAGTGCAACTTATATTATTTTTCGTATAATTTTTAAATATCTAAATTTTAATTTTAAAATATTAAATTAATTTAATCTTAATTAATTTTGAAAGTTAATCAAACTATAAATTAAAAAAATATGACCAGTATTTTGAGACCAAAGAACTACTGGTCAAAGATAAAGGTATTTGGGACACCCTTAAGAAAGTTAATAACATTAATTAAAAGGTAATTTATCAATATTTCTCCTTTGCTACTTCCCAAACATCTCTTAAAACTAGAGAGAGTTGAAAAGACCTTAAAGAGAAGGAATTTTAGAAAAAATTAATTTATATATTTTTAAAATTTGAAAAAATTCATTTATTTGAACTAAAGACAACATGATCGTGTTGAAGAATGAAAAAAGTTCCACATCGGTAGTTAAAGAGATGGGTGGACTCTTTATATGGACTTAGGAAATCCTCCCCTCACAAGCTAGCTTTTGGAGTTAAGTTAGGCCCAAGATTCATTTCTTAACATGATATAAGAGCAGAACTCATTTCACCTAATGTTAGACCCCAAAATTAAAATTGCCCACGCACCAGATGTCCAGCCCGAGACGTGAGGTGGGGTGTTGAAGAATAAAAAAAGTCCCTAATTAAATTGAAGCTTATTTATACTTACTGAAAAATCTTGAAAGACGGCGTGAGACTTTGAGAGTATAATAATTAAAGATATTTGATAGTATAAACAAAATAAAAAATAAAATTTCTTCTATGACACTTAAATAAGGGTGAGAATCGAACATGTAAAAACAAGAATCCAATTATATATACACAAAGAGTGATGAATCAACAATCAACTTATTGCTTTTAATATCCCTCGATTTATGCTACAAAGTAACAATATCAAATTGTTTTAATCAAAACTATGAACAACGAGCACTCACAGTTCACAGTAGAACAACTTTTGAAAATTGAAAGCTATCCATATATCTTTTAATCCTTGGAATTCACTATATAATAAACCCCTTTGTGGGCAGATGAACAGGTAACATTCACTAATCACTCCAATCAAATAGTACTAACCAGATAATAGATATCGGTGAATAGAGTTACCTAATATCGGTGACAAATATACTATGAAATTAGTCGAAAGGATATGCACAACCTGACACAAAAATCACGATTATTGAAAAAATAGTACTCAACAAGCAATAGATAAAGGTGAGAAAGAAAGGAGAAATACTTTGATTAATTAAATTACACAAATAATAGTATATATCTAAGTGCTCAAGAGAAGGAATTATGAAATTAATCTCACCTCGTAGTTTTGAACGGGCTTTGAACATCCAATTAAATTCGTTACTTTCAGCTCGATCTATATAAATCACACTTATTCTGAATTTACTGATACTAAATCCTAGATTTAATCGCTGTTTTAGAGCCAGTAATATGGAGAATTCCGAAGAGATCGCATGATCCTGTTATGTACCAGTTGGTTAATTTGGAACACAGGATCAATGCGATCCCTTTGGAATAATCCACCAGCACTATTCAATTAATTGGGTGATGATTTCATCTGGTGAGGTTTTATATTTATAAGGGGATATATATTTGGAGAAAAAGGGGGAATGCACTGCACGAACCTCGTGCAACCCCTTTTTGTTTGAATGTTACTGTTCATGCATTTGGTGTGTTGGTGGAATCAAAGGTTGTTAGGCTCTTTTGGATTCAATAGATTTGCCATCCTCATCTAATTTTTTTTCGCTGCGGCGGAGTCAGAAATTTAATAAAAAAATTAAAAAAATAAAACATTATCTTGGACAACTTTTTCACTTTGTATTCATTAATTCTCCTTTTCTTTACTATTAAATTTATAATTTTTCGTCAAAATTTTAAGGGTATCTTAATCATTCTAACAAAAAAACTATTTATTAAGTAATATTTTTCTACCAAACACATAACTGCTTATTAACTATTTCAACATATTTATCCAAATATATAATTACTTATTAATAAAATTAATTTCAAACACTTAAAATCTATGAATTATTTACCATCAGCTAATCCGAACGGGCTTATAGTCTCCTTTGATGTAGTGGACATTATTTTCATGCCATTAGGAGCCTCTCCTCTAAATAAGATAAGGTGTTATAGTTAAGTAGGATTCTGAAGTGAATAGTTTTTAAACAAAGGTGCAGGGTAAGTGGTAACTTAACTGATTATCTGGAATTCTTATTCATTATGAGAAATTAAGGGGTAGGTTGGATGGATCTGGCTCCATCAAATAAATACTTATTGTTATTCCATCCATTTTGTCCTTCACAAGTTGCAAATTCATTTAATGAAGTAATATTAATCATATTAAAAAAAAATGTATAATATCAAAATGAAAAATAAACATGCACCAACTCCAAGTATAATGACATCGGGTATTGGGGGCATGCAATATTAAATATGTAAACGTGTTAAATTAATATTGAACAAGTAAAAATAAACGGGGAGAGAAATCCATAGTATACCAGGAGAAGAAAATAAATGCAGCAGGAAGAGCAGCTATCGAACAGCTAAGGGTGGGTTGAAGAGAAAGATCAGCACCTCCTGTTGTTAAGGGTGGATGATGTGGCTCTTTAATTTCCACTTACTTTTTATTTTTTTCTTTATCATATTTGTTGTTGAGTTCTTACTGTCCACCCACAAGGCCACAACAATCACAAGAATCTTACTGTACGTGTAACGACAGATAGCATTATGAATATGCAAAAAATAATGGAAAAGTATGGCTTCCCACTTTTAGCCTTATTGGAATTTTGCAGTCTTATTTAATTATTTGCTTGGAATGACTTGACAGTATTTGTATTTCCGTCCCCTCATCCCAGGGCCGCCTCTAAAGGAGTAACAATAAAACAGTTGCCTGGGGCCCTAAATTTGAGGGGCCTCTTTTCTTTTTTTTTTGTTTTTTTTAAAGAAAATTGCGTTATCTATTTTTTGAAAAAAAAATAAAATTTATGTCACATAATTTATATATTGAGTCTGTTATAGGATTTACTTTGGTTATCCACTTAACATTAAGGGTTGGAAAATAATTTTGAAAGGGTTCGATAATCCCCCTTTAACTCAAAATCTTGAAACGATAATCTTAATAATTTAAAAATCTAACTGTTGTAAAATAAAGAGTTAAAATAAATTTTTTTTAAAGAGAATATTTTTTGCGCTTATTCTTTCATACTTTTGGCACTACATTCGTGATAAAACTTGATTTGCAAATCACTCAAGGAATATATGACTACAATCAGACCAAATCAAGTATAATAAACGTGTATTGCATTGTAGTCATATTGATAATTTGCTAGTAGAAACAAAAAGCGAATTGTCAAAAACTTTGTTTTGCATTTAATTAGCCCACAAATCATATACAATTATTAAGATTATGTTTCACATAAAATATTGAATTTCGATAAAACAAATTAAATCAAGTTACTAATTTAATTGAAGCAACTATTACCTTCGTTTAACGCTATTAGCAACATAAATTTTTCTCTTTAATGATGTCAAAATAATAGAAAAAAATTTAAATATTTGTAGAAAGACGAAACTAAAATATTTTTGTGGATGAACATATTGTGCTTCACTTTTTAATAAAACGCCATATTAAGTTGGAGGAATATAAAAAAATTTCAGATGAAATCATTTTGAACAAATTTGCACCCATTTGAAGCAAATAAAGAGAAATTCAAGATTGAAAAAGGTTAGACTGTTCTTATTGTTGGATTGAAGGATTATGGATTCATCCATGACAATTGATGAAGAGGAAAATATTGGATCAGACAATTAGAAAATTATCCACTTGTAAATCACTTTACAAAATGAAATATTTTATGCAAATCAAATTTTATCAAGAACGTAATGTTAAAAGTACAGGAAAATAAATAATGCTAAAAAAAAAATTCTCTAAAAATTAATTATTCTGACTTTTTCTTTTGATGGCAATTACTCATATTTTTAAATTAAAAGGGGTTACCGTTTCCTTTAAATAAAATTGACTCTCAAATAAAATTTTCATATAAAACCAAAATAATTATTTTGGACGAGGATTAAAGTAATATTTGACTTGAAAAGTATCTAATGTATGGATTAAAAATGATCGACAAATGAAATGATTATTTTACTTTACACCTCTATTATTGAAAATAGCGTTCTCTTCCTTTATTTGTTCAAATTATCATTTTTCTTTTCCATACTTTCTTTTTATTCTCATTTTCCTCTCTCCAGAGTTCATAGTTGAATAATTCAAAGCTGTAAGCTTATACTTTTACTGCTCTATAAGAAACATAGTTGAAGAAAATATACTTCATGTTTCAAACTTTTAAAAAAAAAAATCTTTGAAATAATCAAAAACTTTTGGAATCAAGTCTTCACATTTTTTTGAATTGGGTAATATGATTCTTACTTTCTAGTACTTCTTTCGTTTCAATTTGTTTGTCTTATTTTTTTTTTATCTGTTTCAAAAGAAATGTCTTTTTTTTTTTTTTGACAACTCTTTAATTCTAATTTTCCACATGATATGTTTAAGACCACAAGATTCAAAAGTCTTTTTTATTTTTTTAAACTCCACGTCAAGTCAAAACCAGAAAAACAAATTGAAGAAAATGAAGTATTAGCTTTGGTGTTATATTTGTTATTTGACTTTGTAGATAGTTTTTAAAATATTTATTAGAATTTTAACTTTAGACCGCTAAAATACTTTTTAGTAGATCAAGATAATAAACAAACTACATTGATCATAATAATTATATCAAGATTAAGACCATAAGTACATTTAAAGATCTAAAGAAGTTGTTATATAATTATTCATAACATAAACAAACATCTCTACTTTGTCCATCTAATACACACAAAAAGCGTATTAGCACAAGAAGTTAGAATGGGACCATTCCCATAATCAAGATCAAATTATATATAATCTTGTTCTTCAATCATCAAGATGTTTGTCCAACTTCATCTCTGATTGTGAACATTAATTTATTACTTATAAGGACAGACAATTTTAATCTTTCGTGTATGAGCTAAATAACTCCATACTCTAAATCGTCTACTGCATAAGGAAAGGATACACATGTTAGAATACTGATCTATTCAAATAAAATTTTATTAAATTGAGTAAATAAAATAAACAGTCTTTACATGGGATGAAAACATAATACTACAACTTAAACTACATGGTTAATAGTATATCCTAACCTACTCTATCTTGCAACACTTTTCAAGAGTTATTCTACCATTCTAACTCCTTAGGTTTGCAATTCTCGTGCACGTTATATCAGACACAAATTTTCAAGTTCAGTCGTCTATATTTGATATTATGTTCAAAGTGAGTAAATTTAATTTTTAAAAAAAGATTAACATCGGGTATCAAAAAAGGATATTTGCGCATTTCACCCATTAAATTCACCGTGAGGTGTAAACATGCATCACTTTTAGAGTCGGTTTAGATACATAATTTGGACTCGGTTTCGATAATAATTTTCAAATTGTGTCATGAATCGATAACGTCACATCCCTAGAGAAAAAAAGAACATATCTTCCGTGATCTTTTCACTAACATGCTCACACTAGATGTCTCCTTGATTTAGTGCAAATGGGGTCTTAATGTTCTCATTTTGGGTACGAGAATAGTAAAAGCTAAGTGGACACGATTGATTTCCTTCAACTACTTCGTATTACTCAGTTTCCCACCTTACATTGGTTTTTAGGTATCTTTCACTTTTCTCCATATTACTATTTGAGTATCTGATATATACATATGCTATTATTCGAATTGAATTATGTTGGTACATCTAGGGTAGCTTGGAAGAAAAATTGCACCTATTCAACCAATCAATTTTCTTTGTCAATAACTTCTCCGACCATTTGTAGAAGTTTAAGGAAATTAAAGATTCACGTGAAAAGTCTATAATATTTGACTCACCTCATTTTTTTTAACAACCTTACTATACGTAAACGATTGCAAAGAGTTAAATGATGATTCAATTAGGAAAACCAGAAATCCAAACAGACTTATGTAACAAGAAAATAGAAAATTTGACTAAATTTTGTGCCAGCATATTTCAAGATTTAGAAATATGTACAACATATACGTCGTCAAAGAAACTCGTAAGCTTCCACCAAATATCTTCACAAGCAGTCTCTATCTCTCATGAAAATTTCACTTTTCTTCAGTATTATATCCACCGCATTTTTGACACCAGACAATATTTACATCTTTGACTATCGATTTTTCATAATGTTTTCTAACACTTCACGAAATCAATATTGTTTAGTTTAGAATTGTACATGTCAATCTTTTGTATAATGAATTAAAAGAAAATATTCACATAAATTGAATCTTGAAAATATTTTTATATAGCTATTCGTTAGAAATTTGCATGAGCAGTAGTTTGAAGATAATGAGATGAAAATGACCATTAATGACTAGGCTTATTTAACAATTATTTTAGCTTAAAAGCACTTCAAACAAGCTGTTTAACATTTATTTTTAAACTAAACTAACAAAAATAAGTCATTTTGACTTTATAAACGAAAAACCACAAGCCCATTCAAACAGGCTCGAAATAGTATGTCCATTGCATGTGCTTTTGCTTTCAAGTTGCAACTATTTTTGCCTCTCTTTCTAATTCTACTTCCCATTTTTCAACTTCTATATATTGAATAGTTAATCACCTCGAGTTTCACAAGGTTTTTTCCTTTTAAATTATGTTGACGCCTTGATTTCTAACCCACACCCTTTCAGATCTGTATCAATCAACCAAACAAAAAGGAAAATAAAGAAAGCACTCTATATGTTGTTTAGCAAAAGTATCATTGGTGACGTTTAGAATATGTCTCGACTATATTGCCCAACTCCTATAAATAGTCGCACAATCTTTTGGGTGGATCCATAGTGTTTGTATGTGGATTCACAACAACCTAATAATTTTTATTTAAATTATGTATATATATTAAAATATTTATTTTATTCATGTTAATTTGATATTTTTCTTAAGAAAATATTTATTAGCGATTTATTTTATTTTATTAATTTTACTTTGGAAAGCTAAATTTCACTACTATTATTACTTTATGTAGTTATTCAACTAAGAGTAGTATTAAAATAAATCTTAATTTGTTAAAATGAACAAGTAAAAAGAGAATCTTTTTTATTTAGTTTTAGGACCAAGTACAAAGAATAGAGGGATTATATATATTTATTAATTTAAAATTACTATTGAAATTCATCGTACTTTAAATTCTGGATCCACATGAATCTTTTAATTTCTTGTCAAGACTCAAGAACAATAAAAACAAAGGAAGATGTAAGAAACTAATGTTGTTACCACCAAAGATGTGGAGCCAATGGGTCATTCCTCCCTTAATCAGAAATTTTAATTTCGAGTTTTGCTATGGAAATTTTTTTGATAAGGAACACTATTTCCAAATAAGTCTTATCAGACAAAAAATTAAATTAATTGAACTCCAACGTGAATATCGAACGTCAAAAAAAAAATTAAAGCTGTTGGATAAGCCGACGAGGTCAGCAATGCAAAAGTTGCATGAAGCCTAAAGTGAGGGAATACGGAAAGCCAAAAAAAGTAAATTAGAAGAAAAGGGCCCAACCGGGTTCGAACCGGTGACCTCTTGATCTGCAGTCAAATGCTCTACCACTGAGCTATGGACCCGTTGTTGTGCTTCAGCAGCAAGTTTAACATAATTGCTGATTTCAACGCATGACACCAAATAAAAGTATTTATTTGGACTTATTTCTATCCAATATATGGTTATTTTGTATACTTAAGAATATGAGTTGGTATAAAAATTTGAACATGGAGGTATAAATGGTAATTAAGCCAATTATGTTAGTGTTAGTGGAGCCAGGAAGAGTGTGCAAAATTAAACACACACTCGCAATAGCTAATATTTAACCTCCGTACGCCACATACTTTTTCGGCAAAGGATATACATCGGACCACACTTGGATGGCTCTGCTCATCTCACTCACTGCCAAGGGATGTTGATGTAGCACAAGTATACCGGAGATATTCTAATTAATGTTACACGTAGAGAGATTGGAAGACACAATTACTAGTCTTATGAACTTCGCAAGTACGGTCTGCAAGATGCCAAATCTCCAAGTTTTAAAGCTTGGTCCATATATATTTGCTTGGCTATAAAACATGAAAATACTATAAATCAATAAAATGGGACGTAGGAAAGAATAATAAATTAGTGTTTTTGGTTGAACTTGAAGAACAGAAGATGTTAGGCTATATATAAGCGAAATTCTAATATACCATGAGAATATTTTGTGAAATTAAGGCTCAATACCTGTTTTATTCCAATTTATAATGTGGGAATATCACACCACTTAACCAGGATAAGTAATGTGTCCGTAGGAATTGGACTCGCACGAGGAAAAGCACTCGTGGTAGTACTATCCATATATAATCTAATACGCCCCTAGAATTGCCACATTCAGAATTGGAACTATATTGAATTTTCTTCCCTCAAAAATTACACGTT